>CAWUFW010005853.1:0-90000 GCA_963921515.1 Calotriton arnoldi
CCCCAGTTCAGACATAGCCATATGCAAATCAGTCTTGACCCTGTGCCTCATGGGAACAGTCCAGACCGAACTGCCAAGCCATGTCTTCCCT
Organism: Calotriton arnoldi; assembly: GCA_963921515.1. Taxonomy (NCBI): domain Eukaryota; kingdom Metazoa; phylum Chordata; class Amphibia; order Caudata; family Salamandridae; genus Calotriton; species Calotriton arnoldi. The sequence goes on from CAWUFW010005853.1 coordinate 92, forward strand.
GGACCGGAATCAAGCATCCTAGGACCGGTTTCAGGCTATCAGCCTTCATCAGCCAGGATAGCTTGACTCCAGTGGCGTAGTGAGCACGGGACCGACGTCTGGGCATGCCCTTCCCACATAGGGCGAAATGCAAAACACACAAGATGATGGACGGAATGCTGCACATTGGCAAGCATTCCACCCCCAGTCACAGATCTGGGTTTAATCCATCGTTATTTTGCTTCACTACGCCATCCCCAGTTCAGACATAGCCATATGCAAATCAGTCTTGACCCTGTGCCTCATGGGAACAGTCCAGACCGAACTGCCAAGCCATGTCTTCCCTGGACCGGAATCAAGCATCCTAGGACCGGTTTCAGGCTATCCCAGCCTTCATCAGCCAGGATAGCTTGACTCCAGTGGCGTAGTGAGCCACGGGACCCACGTCTGGGCATACCCTTCCCACATAGAGGCGAAATGCAAAACACACAAGATGATGGACGGAATGCTGCACATTGGCAAACATTCACCCCCAGTCACAGATCTGGGTTTAATCCATCGTTATTTTGCTTCACCACGCCACCCCAGTTCAGACATAGCCATATGCAAATCAGTCTTGACCCTGTGCCTCATGGGAACAGTCCAGACCGAACTGCCAAGCCATGTCTTCCCTGGACCGGAATCAAGCATCCTAGGACCGGTTTCAGGCTATCAGCCTTCATCAGCCAGGATAGCTTGACTCCAGTGGCGTAGTGAGACACGGGACCCACGTCTGGGCATACCCTTCCCACATAGGAGGCGAAATGCAAAACACACAAGATGATGGACGGAATGCTGCACATTGGCAAACATTCACCCCCAGTCACAGATCTGGGTTTAATCCATCGTTATTTTGCTTCACCACGCCTGTCAAGACCAACAGAGATATCTTACCAAGAACTTGCACAGGAACAGAAGATGCTAGTTCCCAACTCCCTCTCAAGGATTCTCCAGAGTCTGATAAAGATCTAGACTCCAAAGACCCCCAAGGGGAAGGGGGAGTGGATAAAATAACAAACAACAGAAGAGACTGGTTCTGGAACTGTTCTTTCAGCTTCTCTTGTTTTTCGTCCAGTCCTGCAGACTGAAACTCCGAGAAGACCTGAGGACACTAAACACAGATATTACTGTACTACCTATTCTACTCTAGACTAGTCTAAATTCCCTTCTTCGCTCCAACTACGTACCTAACGTTCCGAGTATCTAGCTTCTCTTCTTTATTATTCTTTGTTAATATTCTCTTCTTTCTTCTTTTATTGTAAATAGTACTCCGTAGGTTAACCCTGTCAAGCAACACAATTATTACTATATTTTCTAGTCTATATTTCTCTAACTATATGATTAACCTGTAATGCCTTACCTACTTTCCTGTCTTTAGCCTTTTGCTTATTGGTTCTTCTCAATGTATTGTTATTCTTTCTTCCTTCTTTCAGAATCCTACGTAACTATATATATATATAAATATCCTTATCTGTACAGCTAATACTACTGATAGAAACTTAACATCTTTCCATATTTTCTTACAGCATTTGAAATTACGTGTTTGAGGTAAGTTTCTTCTTTTAAACCTTCAAAATATATACATGCTTTCTTAAAGTCTTGTTTATTTTTCTCTATTAGAAACGTGCAGTCACTTAGCTTCTCTCTTCTCTTTTCCTGGCTGCCGGTGACTGGAAACTGCTATTAACAGGTTAACAGGCAATGAAGACTGTAGATCTTCCGCTGAGAGAGGGGTACGTCTTAGCTGGGAACGCCTCCTCACATTCCTTGCCTCTGGAAAACAACCAGCAAGAACCTTGTCAAGTAGACAAATGGGAGCTACTCCCGACGGGGACGAAACGGAGAGAAAAACCGGGGAGAATACCCTACGCGACAGTCTAGGGAAGGAAGGAATCACACGGAGCTCATTTCCTGAGGTACGAGCTTGGAAATTTCTCTGGTGAAGTGCGCCTTCGTTATTGAGCGCGAGCTTCATCAAGGCTTCGGGCACCTGTGGTGAAATAAACTAGACCGCGAGTGTAGATTTAGAATCTGCGGCCATCTTGGAATTCCACTCGCGGTATAACATTTTCCAATTATTATTCCAGGACTGATTCCTCCTTTTAACCCAATGTCTTTTGTTCAGTAATGCACACACTAGATGTGCTAGGTGGCCCAGAGGTCTGACAGTACCCCCCAACAAGGGAGGTCCTTCCAATCTTGGTTTCATAGGGAATCTTTGATGAAAAGATTTTAACAGCCTAGGAGCATGAACATCTGACTCAAGCTCCCAAGATCGTTCCTCTGGACCATAACCCTTCCAGTCCACCAAATAATATAGCTTTCCTTTAACCTTCTTAGAATCTAGGATTTCTTTTACTTCAAACTCTACTCCAGATTCTAATTGGATAGGTCTTGGAGGTGAGTCTTTTCGTAATTCTGGTGAAGCCTTTTTTAGCAAGGAAACGTGGAAGACTGGATGGATCTTCAGCTTGGTAGGCAGTCTTAACCGATAAGTAACTGGATTCATTTTTTTCTCAATTAAGTAAGGCCCTATGAACCTAGGTTGAAACTTTCTATTACCCTTTAGTCTAAGGTTCTTTGTACTTAGCCAACGCTATCTCCTTCTTCTAAAAGGGGCCTTCTCTTCTCTTCTTATCTGCATAGATCTTATACTTCTTTTTAGCCTGCTCTAAGTTTTGTGAAGCAGTTTGATGAATTTTTGTAAATGGTTTACTAAATCTTTTACTGCTGGGACTGAAATTTCAGTTTGTCTTATTGTGGAATTTGGGTGTTTACCATAGTTCAGGTAAAATGGAGAATATCCTGTGGAAACATTTCTAGCATTATTGTGTGCAAACTCTGCTGCCCATAAATATTCTAGCCAATCCCCATCTTGCTTCAAAAGGAACAACCTTAGATACTGCTCTAATTCTTGGTTCACCCTCTCTGTCTGCCCATCTGTCTCGGGATGATAACTGGTGGAATATCTGGCTTCAATTCCTAAACCTTCAACAAAGGCCTTCCAAAAATGGGACAGGAACTGTGAACCTCGGTCCGAAATAATGATTTTGGGGATTCCGTGAAGCTTAACTATGTGAGTACTGAAGTGACTAGCTAGTTGTTTCGCAGACGGGACCCCTTTTAGTGCCATAAAGTGTGCCATCTTTGAAAATGCATCTACAACCACCAAAATCGTATTGTAACCCTGGCTGGAAGGTAAATCAACAATTAGATCTAGGGTGACTGTGTGCCATGGGAAAGGGGGTAGGCATGGGTTGTAACAACCCTTTTGGAGCCTGCCGTTCTGATTTTCCCTGAGCGCAGATTTCACAGGTCTTAACATATTGCTCTATATCTGTAGTCATTCGAGGCCACCAATAATGTCTCTTCACCAATTCTTCTGTCTTGGATTCTCCCTTGTGTCCTGCCAAAAGATTATCGTGACATTCGTACAGTACTTGATTCTGTAGTTTCTTGGTAGGTAGATACAAGGCTCCTTTGTGATAAGGCAACTGATGTCGAATCTCTCTTCCGGCTTCTTCCTCGATCCAATCCTGCATAACTTCTGGACTTATGGCTTGGGTGACTTGCTCTTTCAAATCAAATGGAGTAGTGGCACAAATTATTTTTGAGCTTGGAATTATTGTTTGAACTTCTATCTGACTCTTTTGGTTGTCTGTTCCTAATCTGGACAAGGCGTCTGCTTTCCCATTCTGAGCCCCTGGTCTGTAAGTGATTACAAAGTCATATTCAGCAAAATACAGTGACCATCTGAGTTGTCTTGGAGTTAAGGTTTTAGCTGATTTCAAGAACTTCAGGTTCCGGTGATCAGTGAAAACTGTTACTTGATGCTGCGCTCCCATGAGGTAGTGTCGCCACTCTTTAAAGGCGTCCTTGATGGCCAACAATTCTTTCTCTGTTATTGTGTAATTCACTTCAGCAGGTGTTAATTTTCTTGACCTGTAGGCAACTGGATGTAGTTGACCTGTTTCTTTGTGTCTTTGGGATAGCACGCCACCAACCGCTTGATCTGAAGCATCAGTCTCAACGTAAAATGGTTCCGATGGGTCAGCATGTAGAAGTACAGGTGCAGACGTGAAACCTTTCTTTAGAGAATTAAAGGCTTCTTCTGCTTCTTCGGTCCATTCAAAACGAATTCCTTTTTTAAGCAACCGTGTAAGAGGAAGTATCTTTCGTGAGAACTCATTGATAAATCTTCTATAGAAGTTCGCAAACCCTATAAAGCTCTGAACCTCTTTAACACTTGCAGGAGACTTCCAATCAACGACGGCCTTTATCTTTCGCTCATCCATGTTCATTCCGGTTGGTGAGAGGATAAATCCCAAAAACTCCACCTTGGAAACATTAAATGCACATTTTTCCAGTTTTACAAACAGTTTGTTCTCCCTGAGCTTCTGCAACACTCCTCTCACCTGTTCTTGGTGTTTACTCTTGTCAGCGGAATAAATCAGAATATCATCAATGTATACAATTGCACATTGATCTATGTATTCACTGAGGATGTCGTTAATAAAATACTGAAATGCAGCTGGGGCATTACACAGACCATACGGCATAACCTGGTATTCGAATAGCCCAAATCTTGTTCTGAAAGCTGTTTTCCATTCGTCGCCCTCCTTCATTCTGATTAAATGGTAGGCCCCTCTTAGATCTAACTTCGTGTATATTTGCGCTCCTTTGACTTGGTCTAACAAAACTGAAATGAGGGGAGAGGATAGCGATTCTTCTTTGTGATTTTATTAATTGCACGATAATCGATGCAAGTCCTCAAATCTCCCTCTTTCTTCGGCACGAAAAACAGAGGCGACGATACAGGAGATTGGGATGGCCGTATAAAACCGTTTGCCAAGTATTTGTCCAAATATTCTTTCAAGTGCCAATGTTCCTTCTCGGTTAGAGCATAAACTCGACTGCATGGTAGATTCGAACCAGGCTCCAGATCTATTTTACAATCGTATACATGATGGGGGGCAACTGCTCAGCTTCTTTTTCATTGAAGACATCTTCAAAATCTTGGTATTTTCGAGGTATTTCCTGAGAATCAATGATACACACAGATGCTCCAGCCATACACAAAGAGTGAGCAGGATTACTCTCACAGGTCTTTTCCTTTTCTCCATTGGATTTTTGTATAGCTCGCAACCCCACTTTTGCTGCAAATTTTAGATCGCAAAAGTTTCCAGTGGCTCCGGAATCTATCATTACACAAACTCCTGTCAGAGTTATTTGCCGAAACTTGATAACCATGGACAAAATTAAATGTGGTGAGGACGACTGCAGGGTATTGGCCACTTGATGTTCCTTTGGAGTTGATTCTTGATTAGCATCCACCGGTCCAACTCCTCCTACAGGTGGTGCTGCAAGTTTTCCTTCGGTTTAAATGAAGTTTTGGGTTTCTTTGGACAACCCCTCACGAAGTGTCCACTTGAGCCACAATACATACACAAATTCCCAGCTCTCCTTTTCTCCTTTTCCTCCTTAGTTAAAGGGCCCCTTATGGTTCCAATCTGCATGGGTTCCGAAACTGATGGTCCTTCAATAGTTCGGCTGCCCTCGGACCTGATTCTATCAAACCTTGGAGCTATTGGTTTGAAATCCCTTCTTTTTCACCTTTTCTTTCGCCTCGACGGAAATCAATTTCTAGCACCAGATCTACTAGTGCCGAGATTTCTGTGGGTCGATTTGGTATTTGTGCCAGTACGTCTTTAAGCTCATCTCTTAAACCTCGATAAAAGACCGCAGCTCTTTTACTCTCCGGCCAATTTGTCTCCACTACTAATTTGTTAAACTGAGCCAAGTAGGCTACAAGGTCCCGGTTACCTTGTCGTAGTTCTAACAATTCATTGTCAACAGCCTGAGAGATTCGTCGCCTGTCAAAAATTCGAAGAAATTCTTGTTTGAACATTCACCCCCAGTCACAGATCTGGGTTTAATCCATCGTTATTTTGCTTCACCACGCCACCCCAGTTCAGACATAGCCATATGCAAATCAGTCTTGACCCTGTGCCTCATGGGAACAGTCCAGACCGAACTTCCAAGCCATGTCTTCCCTGGACCGGAATCAAGCATCCTAGGACCAGTTTCAGGCTATCAGCCTTCATCAGCCAGGATAGCTTGACTCCAGTGAGCGTAGTGAGCACGGGACCCACGTCTGGGCATACCCTTCCCACATAGGGCGAAATGCAAAACACACAAGATGATGGACGGAATGCTGCACATTGGCAAACATTCACCCCCAGTCACAGATCTGGGTTTAATCCATCGTTATTTTTGCTTCACCACGCCACCCCAGTTCAGACATAGCCATATGCAAATCAGTCTTGACCCTGTGCCTCATGGGAACAGTCCAGACCGAACTGCCAAGCCATGTCTTCCCTGGACCGGAATCAAGCATTCTAGGACCGGTTTCAGGCTATCAGCCTTCATCAACCAGGATAGCTTGACTCCAGTGGCGTAGTGAGCACGGGACCACGTCTGGGCATACCCTTCCCACATAGGGCGAAATGCAAAACACACAAGATGATGGACAGAATGCTGCACATTGGCAAACATTCACCCCAGTCACAGATCTGGGTTTAATCCATCGTTATTTTGCTTCACCACGCCACCCCAGTTCAGACATAGCCATATGCAAATCAGTCTTGACCCTGTGCCTCATGGGAACAGTCCAGACCGAACTGCCAAGCCATCTCTTCCCTGGACCGGAATCAAGCATCCTAGGACCGGTTTCAGGCTATCAGCCTTCATCAGCCAGGATAGCTTGACTCCAGTGGCGTAGTGAGCACAGGACCCACGTCTGGGCATACCCTTCCCACATAGGGCGAAATGCAAAACACACAAGATGATGGACGGAATGCTGCACATTGGCAAACATTCACCCCCAGTCACAGATCTGGGTTTAATCCATCGTTATTTTGCTTCACCACGCCACCCCAGTTTAGACATAGCCATATGCAAATCAGTCTTGACCCTGTGCCTCATGGGAACAGTCCAGACCGAACTGCCACACCATGTCTTCCCTGGACCGGAATCAAGCATCCTAGGACCGGTTTCAGGCTATCAGCCTTCATCAGCCAGGATAGCTTGACTCCAGTGGCGTAGTGAGCACGGGACCCACGTCTGGGCATACCCTTCCCACATAGGGCGAAATGCAAAACACACAAGATGATGGACGGAATGCTGCACATTGGCAAACATTCACCCCCAGTCACAGATCTGGGTTTAATCCATCGTTATTTTGCTTCACCACACCACCCCAGTTCAGACATAGCCATATGCAAATCAGTCTTGACCCTGTGCCTCATGGGAACAGTCATTTGTATCCTCCCTTGGCTACTGGCCCCTATACTTGGTTGTTACACAGTACGTGTACTATTTTTTTAGTTTCCTGTTGTGCTTTACTTTATTGCCATCCCCCTCCCGTTGTCCGTGTTCTCCATCCTCCCGCACCCCTCCCATTGTCCGTGTTCTCCATCCTCCCGCCCCCTCCCATTGTCCGTATTCTCCATGCTCCCGCCCCCCCATCCTGTTGTCCGCATTCCCTTTGTTTCTGCCCCCCTCTCGTTGTCCGTTTTCTCCATCCTCCTGCCCCCCTCCCCCAGCATCACTAAGCACCACCACAGCATCACCACAGCTTTTTTATGGATATTTGTTTTAATGTTGCTATGTATAAATTGTTGTGGTTTTAATTAACTGAACAATAAACGTATTCAATTGACAATTGACAAATTGGCATCACTCAACACCACCTCAACATCACTAAGCACCACCTCAACTTTAGAACAGCCAGGAAGAAGTTGCCAGCATTGCAAGGACAAAAAAACTACAGTACATTTTTTACATGTATTCTTTTTTTAATTCAGTCATTCAGTCGTACATAATATCTTCTTGGTTATATACAAGGTAACAAAAATACTTATAATACTTTTAAGCAGCCACAATGCTCTACAAATGAGCTTAAAAAACATTGGCAAAGCTGATAGCTTTTGCTGAACACTTATAAGGTCCCAAAGGTAAGACCTATTGGCTATGCCAATGCCTGTTTAATATTAGTAAGTCACTCCTATTTAAGGCTTGTAACTCACAAGGTAGGGTGTTTGGTATTTAAAAGTGGGACATGTAGACAATTAATGTTACCCTGTCTCTATAGTGACAAGACCTAAAAAGCTATTTTCACTTTTGCAGGCCTAGCTGTCCTGTGTAGAAACCCAGAGTACAGATTAAAATACTAGTATTGCTATCTCTGCAATAGAACATGCTAGAAAAATAATGAAACCTCTATTTTTTATGGTTATTAAAAAATCAATTTCAACGATGAAGTTGGATTTTTAATAAATATTAAGAAAAAGTAACTTTTAGAAAGTTATTCTTTACCTGCCCAAACTGTCAGAAGGCTAATTAGCATATACCTCTGCCATCTTCCAGTCTATGCTCAAGCCCAGGAATAGGTGTAAAAGAGGCTGTGATGTGCCTCCAGGAGCAAACAATCGGCTGACCTAAATGGACAGAGATGACTCCTCTTAACTCCACAGAATATTCAGAGTGGTGGTTGTGGGCATACTGTCGATACTCCACTGTCAAATTTTGCTTGTCAGGTCTATTGAGCCCCATGTAACACTTGGGCACTCTTGAAAAGGAGAGAACAGGATAACAAGACATTTATTGTGTATCTGCTGTCTGGTTGTTGAAGGACCCTGTTTTTGTCCTACTAGACTTCTGTCTCTGGATTTGTATTGTGTACAGTGCCTGCTTAAAACTGGAGTTTGGTGTTAGATGTGAGAGGACACTAGGATTATCATTGTACTCTTCCCACCTTTATCATCTTGGATTTACTGTGACATATTTCTTTTCAGGACCATTTACAATAAAGCTAACAGGAACTACTGCAAAAGTGATTAGGTCAGGGCCTGGGAACCTTTACTTCATTGGCCAGAGAGTAGCTAGGAGTGTCATAGGGTGTCCCGACACACAGGCTGATGAACCCTACGAAGCTGGACCTTCACTCAGCCTTCCTCAGAAGACTGCTGGACTTGCCAAAGAATACCAGGCGGACTGAACCTGCTGTACTTGGCATCTGTGACCTGTGAAAAGGACCCGAGAAGGTTGGACTCCTTTCCACTTGAAATCCATACGGCTGATCCTCTGGGTGGCTCCAGGAACATTTAAAGCTGAAGAGGACATTCCTGTGAAGAATACCAGCTCACCAGTGGTGAAAGGACTTTACTGTTGTCCTTTGCATGACACCCTGGGAGTCTCTACGTGTTCCCCCTGAAATCCTGGGAGACTTAGAAGTGTACTCCTGTGGTTTTTTGGACACCAAAAGAAGTTTGTTAACTTTTTTAAACCTTTTGCTCCAGAGTCTAGGGGGGCTGATCGCGAAAAGCATCCAACCGATAGTTTCACAGTGTTAGATTGAATTCCAGGTTTGTCCCGTGTGGAGAAGACTTTTTCATCTGAAAAATGACAATGTCCCTTCTTCATATTGGGACTTACAAACCTTTTTGAACTTCCCTGCTTCCGGGCCATATTTGCACTTAGATTTACAAAAATGTATGTCTCTGGTTTCCCCTGTTGGATTTTTGTCATTTTTTTTAACACAAACTTAATTGCATTTTCAATATGGAAAGAAGCAACACCATCCAGTAAATACTATTGAAGTATGACATCGTACAAAGCTGTTATGATGGCAATTGCAGATATTGTTCTTCATTGCAAAAGGATGTGTGATACAGTGGAATAAAAAATGTCATTGTAGAATTTACCATTGAAAGGCGTGTAATTCAAACTGTAAACTTATCTTAACTGATTAAACCCATCCTTCCCGGGGGGGCGTGGCTTGCCGAGCCGCGAAATGGCCGCTGTGTAGGCGAGCTCCGCCGGCCGAGATCAATAATCCTGCATTTATATATATGACTGTTGAGCACACACGAGAGCGACCCGGCGCACTGGGGAGAGCGTGGTGTGAGGATTCCAGCGACCCCGCACTGGACGACCTCTGTAACCGGGGGACGAAGTGGTGAGCCCCGAACCGCAACAGCGCTGGGTGATCGGAGGACGGAGCACACGCGAGGCGGACTGTCGCAGAGCTCGAGACCGCGGCGTGGAGGCCGCGGAAGGCCGTGTCGATTCTGCGGAGAAATTTGGCGGACTCGAGCGGAAAGCGGTGGGTCCCTGAAAGCGGGGGACGATAACAGCTGCAGTGCGCAATCGAGGTGGGGACCGAAGAAGCCCTGAATTGGAGGCAGCGAATACATGACAGCTCGGCCCTGAGGAGGGATATGTAAAACGGGACTATACACTCACCCCGGCTGTTGAATTGAAGCACGGAGGCGAGATCTGGGCTCTGGGGATTGGCGGCAGGCAATACTTGCGGACAGAAAACCTACATTCCGTAATGCCCGGCGCATGAGGGCGGAACAGTGGGGACTTGACTTGCAGACATAGTCGCTGACATCGGGAGAGTAGAAGAAGGCGTGCGCACGAGGCGGACTGCGGCCGTACTCGAGACCGCGGCGCGGAGGCCGTGCTGATCCTAGGTGAGCACCGGTGTGAAGCCGGAGGTCCGCATGGGGGTTGCTCTGCTGAAATGGGCCGCTGACTGGCTGTGGAGCTGGTAGGCTGCGGGGGGGTGTGCGACTGGCCTGCGCGGTCCCACGCAGCTAGCACAGATAAGTGCTGACCCTGTGGGGTTGGGTAACCTCAACAGCAAGGAGAACAAGCGGCGAACAAATACCCTGAGGGAGTGGGCGGGCGTGTCTGCCTCGCTGCAGTGGAGAGGCCTATACACCAAGTGGAGAGTGTGGAGCAAGTGGGCAAATCACCGGGTGGCCAGGACTGCGGCGCGTACCCCCCGCGGAAGTGGATGCTGCAGAGCCATACTGGGGAAAAGTCCAGCTGCCGGCCCAGATCTGTGGAGAAATAAAACAGGCAAGTCTGTATGAATCCCTGATAGATTGGTTGACGCCAGGAGGTGCTGTGCATGTCTTGGGAGCGTACCGCCAGGCCACACCTGAGGACTACAAGTACTAACCCCAAACAGCCTCGGAGAGAGGGATGACCTGCGGGGGCTGGGCTCAGGGTCACAGTCACTAGTGAAAAAGGTAGCCACCAAACTCGACAACTATACCTACTGCTGAGGAGCCTAACGGACAGCGTGTGTTTCCGGAAGGCCGCAGGTCACGCTGCGACGGACGGACAGGAGTCCACACAGCTCAAACATGGGCAAACACAAGACGCCAAACAGCCGAAGATATCATTCGACCAAAGGAGGACCACGAGGAATATGGAACAGGACCCAGAAGCGGGGACGGACGACCACTGGACCACCAGTCGGAAGATCAGGGGGAAGACCTGCGCACCCTTATGCTAGAAATGAGATCAAATCTCCGTAATATAGACACCAAGCTAGACACGCTGACCTCGCAGTTGGACGCTGTAAAGACACAGGTGGGGACACATGAAACACGGCTAGATGTGCTAGAGAACCGCGCCACTGAATTTCATGAATTTCAAATGGAGACAAAGGAGCAGCTCCTTCATATGGACAAGGTGCTTGGGATAATAAGAGCAAAGAACGAGGATTTGGAGGCCCGGTCCCACCGAAACAACCTCCGAATCACAGGCGTACCGGAGACAACAGCCATCGTTAAGATGGAAACGTACGTAGCGGATATGCTCCACGAATTGTTTGACCCTCATCTCTCCACGGTCTTCGCGGTGGAAAGGGCGCATCGGGCGTTGGGCCCCAGACCTCCAGTGGGAGCCCCTCCCAGACCGATATTGGCAAAAATCCTGAATTATCAAGACCGAGACGCGGTCCTGCGGCTGGCCCGTAGCAAAGGCACCATCACATTTGGGGGTAACACACTTTCATTCTACCCTGACTTCATCCCTGCGGTGCAGGCCGCGAGGCGGCTGTTCCTACAGGCGAAACGGCTGCTCCTGCAAGCGCAGATCCCATATGCCCTCCTGTACCCAGCGAAACTTAAGGTCAGCTATGACGGGACTGTCCATTTTTTCACGGATGCAAAATCGGCTCTCAAGTTCGCCAAGCATGTCGGCGGGAAGGCAGCTAAGAAAAAGCCAGTGGAGGCAGCTACAGAACATACGAGACTAAGCGATGACGACTGAACAATCCCCAGGATTGTGGTGCCCCTGTTGCAAGATTGCACAACCTCCAAGTGGAGGGATTGCAAGTATTCAAATTGGTCGCTGGGTGGAAGGAAAGGTGCTATAGGTGCCGTTGTAGTAAATGCGGGAGGTTTGCTGTTGGGAGGCGCGACCCTCATGGGGTGAAATATACAGGGTAGCTGTACGGTCTGTGGTAGCGGTAAGCTGTTCCTAATTTTACAACCTTGCGCGCGGTTGGGCGGGACCGCTCGCTGGCTGCATGCCCTGGTGGGCTGGGCATGTAACCTCTCAGATCACGAGACTGCAATGTGAGTCACCGTTCATAGTTGTTCTCGGCCACCCTGAGAAATCGGGGGAGTGTGCCGGCATAATCGTGCCCCCATGGGAGATTTCCCACTAGTTATTGGAAATGTTGGTTTGTTTGGGATGGGTACTCTACAACCTGATTGGGGTGTTGGAGTGGGTGGTGGGTGGGGGGGGGAAATGTTTTCATGTTTACCAGATAAGTGCCTTTACTGATACATGTGACGAAAGCCGTACAGTTGCTTGTATTCCTGTGCCTCGCTTCCCCAACCCCGTTAAGCTGTGGAAATAGGTATTCCCTATGGCCACTCTCAATTTTCTCACCTGGAATATCCGAGGGATAAATGATGGTAGAAAAGCTAGGTTAATCCATACTTATCTAATTAGGCATCATGTAGATGTATGTATGCTACAGGAGACACATCTGAGGCTACACCCATCCCCTAGATTACGTCATGGTAGATGGGCGACGACCTACTCATCAGTCTATTCCAATTATGCAAGAGGGGTGGCGGTTTTGATAAGACGGGGGCTAGATTGGAAAGAAATTTTGGTACAACTAGATCCCGAAGGGAGGTATGCCATAATACACGGGTGTCTGGGCGGGAACGAAGTGGTTCTGGTGGCTATATATGGTCCAAACTCTGATTCCCCTGAGTTTTTTCAAACTGTCTGGGCTAAAGTGAAAGCTGCAAATTGCGATACTGTCATTTGGGGGGGAGACTTCAACGCAATCCTGGATCACGAATTGGATAGGAAAGGGGCGTCTAGGTCATTGCACCCACTGGCAAGTGAGGCGCTGGGGGCTATCTTAGCGGACGGAGATTTGGTGGACATTTGGAGGCACCTTCACCCCGGGGTCAGGGAGGGCACATGCATTACAGAATATCATAAAGCTTGGTCCCGGTTGGATTACTGGATAGTGTCCAGAGATGTAGCCACTTGGACGAGGGAGGCGGTGCACTGCCCTAGATCATTGTCGGATCATGCGCCATGCCTTCTACGGCTAGATTGGCCTAACTCCATGCAGCGAGTACACACCTGGCGGCTGCAGCAGAACACACTACTGGATGAAGCTTTTAAAGAAGAAATTAGAAAAGATATAGTAGATTATTTTACCTTAAATACAGGCTCGGTGAATTCAGAAGCCACCTTGTGGGAGGCCTTTAAAACTGTGGTGAGAGGGAATTGCATAGCAAGGCAGGCAGGAGTGCTTAAAGCCATAAGGGGGACACTAGCACAGATCGAAAAGCAATTAAAAGAGCTTGAGGCGCAGTTTTATGCCACTGGGGATCCGACCGCCTTGGCGACAATAAAAGAAAAATTGTTGGACTTTGAAGAGGAGGCGTGTAGAGAGGTAAAGTTTCTGGGGAAGCATGCTCAGGCAAGGAGGTATGGAGAAGGAGATAGACCTGGGAGAACGCTGGCGGCTATGCTCCGCCCCCCACGCAACACCGCATTCGTCACAACCCTCAAAACCGCAGATGGTCCACAAGTTAGAGGACAGAGGGCTATTCTGGAGAAATTCGCTGGATTTTACCACGGGCTATATGCTAGTTCACAAACTTCCGCACCTGAGGGGTTGCTGCCATTCTTAGACTCCCTGGAATTGTTATGGTTGAGTAAGGGGAACAGAGACTACTTGGACTCCCCCTTTACGGTGGAAGATATACCTAGGGTTATAAAAAGCCTGCCATTAAACAAGGCCCCGGGCTCGGATGGGCTAACTACGGCCTTTTACAAAACATATGTCGACGAGCTGGCGCCTAGACTATTCGAGGTATATGTGGAGGCTCTAGAGTCTGGGGTTTTACCACCATCCATGCGAGAGGCGATAATAGTCATTCTTTTAAAACCAGGGAAGCCTGAGGATGAGCTGGACTCATACCGCCCGCTATCCCTCATAAATGTAGACGTGAAGATACTGGCGAAATTGATTGCCAATAGGCTACAACCTCTCCTCCCGCTGGTGGCTCGGCCGGACCAGTCGGGTTTTATCCCAGGTAGGTCCACGTCGCAAAACCTAAGAACCTTGTTTTCGGTATTACATTATCTCCACCCGGACGTACAGGCGGCAGCAGTTTTTTTGGATGCCACAAAGGCGTTCGATACGCTGGAATGGCATTATCTTTTCACAATCTTGGGCCGCATGGGGTTCAGCCCACTATTCATAAATCTGGTGAAGCTGCTGTATACGCAACCTATGGCACGCGTGCGGGTGAACGGACTCCTCTCGGAGCCTTTTAGAATATCACGTGGGACGAGACAGGGATGCCCTCTGTCGCCGTTGCTCTTTGCAGTAGCGATGGAGCCCCTGGCGGCTCAGATAAGACAGCATCACACCGCCAAGGGGATCGGCTTTAGTGCACGAAGTCTCTTGATATCCCTATATGCGGACGACGTCACGCTTTATATCACCGACCCGGCGCGTAATCTGGATCCCATATTGAGAGAATTTATCAAGTTTGGGGGCCTTTCGGGTATCTCGATAAATTGGGCAAAATCTGTTATATTTCCGTTGACGGATACCACAGTGCAGGTGGCGTCGGAGTTCCCACTTAAATGGGCGACAGAGCCCGTGAAATATCTGGGTATCTGGATCAGTAGGGATATGCAAGAGTTGTGGAGACTAAACTACGGGTGTGCAATGACATGGCTTGAAGGGAAGGTTACTGCTTGGGCGAGACTTCCGCTCTCACTGGCTGGAAGGATAGCCCTGATTAAAATGGTGGTGTTGCCGAAATTTTTATACCTATTTGTCAACGTACCAATAATACTCACACAAGCCTTTTTCAGGACCCTGCGATCGCTACTGATCTCATTGACCTGGGCAGGGGGACAGGCCAGAGTCTCCTGGGAGTTGCTAACGCTTCCTCTGCGTCAAGGGGGTTTGGGAGCACCGGACATGCAGCTATACGCATGGAGCGCGCAAGCCCAATTTTTACATTATTGGGTGCACCCAACTCCATTTCAGCCACATGTGGCCGTGGAGGCGGAGGTGGCTAAGCCTCTGCCCTTGCGTGTCGCATTATATGGGACATACAAGCGCCCAAGGGAGGGTGTGGACACAGTGGAAACTATGCGCTGGGCCTGGCATAAATTACGGATGAGAGCGGGTGAATCCATGCTATATGCCCCGTCTATTTCCCTGGCCAGCAACCCGATGCTATTCCCCGCCGGAGACGGGCTTGGAACAGATCTGGCGCGCAAAATGAAGTTGGCGTCATTTGAAGATTTATACCCCGAAGGGTTGTTCCGATCGGCCCCAGAGGCTGTGGAGGACCGCCCGGTGGCCTTTGCCGAAATATTTGCATACCATAAACTCAAATTGGCATGCCGGTCACTGCACGAAACATTCCCGAGTGCCCCGCCGACACTGGCAGCTCTTGAAAATGTACTTGCAGTTGCTTCCCCACGCAAGCTTATCACTAGAATCTACAACCAAATGCAGACGTCGGTTCCGGTATTGCAGCCCTATGCGCTGGTGGCGTGGAACGAAGAGCTTCAGGTCCCGATGTCGGAGGAACAATGGCTGTACTGCTGCAGCCAGCTTTTAGCGCTGTCCCCCAATTACAGACTCCGGCTTGTCCACTTTAAATTCCTACATAGATTCTACAGAACGCCCACTCGGTTACATCATATAGGTCTCAAAGAAGACGAAAACTGCTGGCGATGCGGCATGGCACCTGCTGGGTTCATGCATGTCGCATGGAGCTGCCCACGACTGGGGACGTATTGGAATGCTGTCTTTACCATTATAAAACACGTCACTGGAATAGAAGTGGATCCAGATCCTATGCTGGGGCTGCTGGGTTATGTTAAGAATACTCCGGTGAAATATAGGAAACTACACGCCATGCTCTTACTCTACGCTAAACGGCGAGTAGCCATTCATTGGGGTAGTAGGAGGGTCCCATCGAAAGACGACTGGCTGAAGGATGTCACGTTCGGGCACTCACAACTGACTACGTACTGGGAGCTGATGCCTTCTGCATCGCGACCAAGGGACATTTGGGAGCCGTTTGTGATATGGGCCAGGGAATGTCAAGAACGAGCAGCGACTACGCCATAGCGGAGGTGACGGGGAGGAGCACTTAGTGGGATGATGTTGGACAATATTCAGAAGGGGTCGCTTAAGGAGAGGGAGAAGTATACTGGGCACAGGAGTAGAGACGAAACTGGGGGTACAATGTGTTGTAGGATGCTTTAAATGACTCTCCATCCAAGATTATGGTAGGGAATACTGATGCTGAGAGCTGGGAATAGTTGGGGGGAGGGGGAGGGAGACTACGGGCACATGTCATAAGCTAAAATAACGTCATCATGCCATGTAAATGATGTATTACAAATGGAATGTTGGGCGCACTGTCTGGCCCTGTTGAATATAGTTTTGTTTGTTGTGAAATGCCAATAAACAAATTTTTTTTAAAACCCATCCTTCCCTCCCCTGAACCTGACATCATTATTGTCCGCTGCCTCTTGGGCTTGGAAGGATTCCAACAATGCATCCCATTCCATTGCTATGGGTTTTTTCTGCAGGCATCTGTATTCTTCCCGGCGCAATGCGCCACTCTCCGCTAGCCCCCATCTCTGCAGCGCTTCCCTCCATTGGAAGACCAGGGGCGCCGCCAGTGATTTTCAGCACCATGTTAAGAGTTGCTTAGCCAGTAAAAGTGCCGGATCTACAAAGAATGTCACCACTTTAGCTCCCTTGGGTCTTGTGAATAAGCCTAGAATGCAGTGTTTTGCTGATAGCCAGTGATCTCGCTCGGTCAGTTTTGACAATGCGGCACCTGATTTGTGCCCAGTAAGAGGACTGCATAGGACAGGCCCAGAACATATGTAGGAGAGTGGCGTTTGGGGTGTGACACCGGGGAAATGCGGAAGACACTGCGGTGAATATCGAGTGGAGTCTATGCGGCATGAGGTAAGCCGGGAAACATCGTTTACAATGCACACGTTACAACGCGTGTCATTACAACGAATGTTTTACAACGCGAAATCCATTGCAGCGCATGTAATTACATCGCATAATCCATTACAACGCATTCCCCAAAGTAACGCCCCGGCGGAGTTAGAATAGTAATTGCGTTGTAATGGATTATGCGTTGTAATGACATGCGTTGTAACGACATGCTTTGTAATGGTTTTTGCGATGTAAAAAATGTGTTGTAATGACACGCGTTGTAACGTGTGCGTTGTAAAGTGTCATATTCGGTAAGCCTGATACAATATAGATAACTGGATACATTTAAAGTTGCAGGAAATGTTTTGGGGACACTCAATAAGAAAGGCCCATTCTTTATCATGGAGTCCTTGGGCAAGGTCCTCTTCCCATTTCGCCCGTAAGGAGGTCAAAGAGACCAGCAGCTGTGAACGGAGTCCACGGTATAACCAGCGGACTAGGTGTCTGCCATGACCCATTGTTTTCATTGCCTGTATAAATTTGTGTGTAGGTGGTTCAGTGTCACCTGGTTCCCAGTACCCAGTGTTGTCGTACATAACATATAACGCTGGCATGTGTTTAAAAAGGCATGTCAGGTAGGCCTTGGGTGTGTGTAAAGTCTAAATGATTCAGAAGGATGCTGTCGATAAAAAGTGTTCCAGCCATTGTGACCCCTCCTTGTGCGCAAGGGCATAGCCTTTTTGCTGTAAGAATCCCAGATGTCGTGGGGAGGCCAAGAAGAGGTATGTTTGGGTCATAAGGCACTCGCAAGGTGGCATAGCGCAGAGCCATCCGCCAATATACAAGGGCAATACACAGCAAGAGGGGGCCATTAGATGGTAAGGAAGAACCCCGGCAAATTAAACTGTACACCAACCATTGAGAAGGCTACGCTCTGCCTCCCTTTCACTTGCCCATACTTCCCGCATCTACTGAAGCAGAAGTGGAGGACGCTTCTTCTCCCACACTGGAGCAAATACCTGGAGCAGCCTCCCCATGCACCTCCGGACCATCACCTCACTTTCAGAATTCCGAATGACCCTCAAGACCTGGCTGTTCGAATAAGCCTCTGGGGCCTGCAAGCTCCTGAATACCCTATTGCGTGATTAGCCGCACTTTATAAATCCTGATTGATAGATTGATTGTAGTCTACTCTGGCCAAGCATAGTGTTTGTGCAACTAATCTGTCAGGTTCCGTCCGGCCGGCCAGTAGAAAAGCCACTCCAGGCATTAAGATGTAAAATCCGGAGCGCCCATCCCTTCCTTGTCAGGTGGCAACTGTAGTTTAGATAAGCTAACCCTACGGCGATCACTGCCCCATGCCAAGCCGATCAGTAAGGTATTTAGCAGCTTGAAGATCCAGGCTGGGATAATAACCGGTAAATTTATGAAGTGGTAGAGTAGGCAAGGTAGCATAACCATCTTAGCGAGGACTAAACGGCCCGCCACAGAGAGCGGTAAAGTAACCCAAAATCTAATCTGTGATTTGAGGGATGTTATTATCTTTAGGAGGTTGCATTCCAATAAAGCCAATGCTTCATGGTAAACCTATATCCCTAAGTATTGGAAAGTCCGGGGCACCACCTGAATATTCCGCTCACCAAAAGCTATTATGAGCAAGTTCTTTAATGGCTCCACAAATTTTGCTGGGGGTGAGGGAGGGCGCCCAATATTTTCCTGTCCACCGTCATTACTTTAGGCAGTAGCAGCCGTTCCAGAAAGGAATGAATGGTCAAGGGGTCCGCAGGGGGATGGGTCGAATATAGGGCAGCGTAAAAATCATGGAACACTGTATTAATCTCCAAGTGAGTGGTCACCTGGGTGTTCTGAGGTGTGGTTATAGGGAAGATAGGGGTAGGCGGGAGTTGGATGAATCATATGGGCTAGTGATGCGCTTGATTTATCTGCCTCGTGTAGGTTTTCTGCGCATAGACCCTATAGTCAATGATGCGCAAGCGTTACAGGAACTCAACATATTTGATCCTGGCTTCTTGTAACTTTGGGGCATGTAGCTCATTTTCTGCTGCTGTCTTCTCCAGGGGACCTAAGGTTTCCTCGACTCAAGTAAGATCACGGAGGACTGTTTTACCGGCTCCCACAACCGTGTTTATAGATGTTCCTCGCACTTCTACCTTGCATGCTTCCCATTCCACTAATGAAGAATAGGCCGTGTTGGAGTTTTCAGCAAACTACGGGGGAGATTTACTAAGCTTGTGCGCCGTGTTTGGGTCACACAAGTGACGCAAAACGACGCAAAATCTTTTTTTTGTAATTTACTTTCCAGCGCTAAACTTGTTTAGTGCTGGAAATAGCGTAAAAGTAATTGCGCTGCCTTGCGTTACTTTGCGCCATGGGGGCATACCAAGGGTGGTGAATGGGCGTTCCCATGCAACCACTCACGGTTTCTCACGCTAAACCCAATTTACTAAAAACAGTAGATTGGGTTTAGCGTGAGAAAACTGTGCCTTTTCAACTAAGCGCAAGGAAGGAGAAATGCTTTCATTTCTCCTTCCTTTTCCGACTTTGCATGCATGCTGCACTGTGCAGCACGCATACAAAGTGGGAAAAGCTTGTGTCGAGCATAGTATTTTGTGCAGGAAGGGTACCCTTAGCGCTGCGGCACTAAGGTGTGTGCATGGCGCACTGCAGCTGTAATCAGTGCCGGCGCAAGGGAAAGGGGAGCAGATAGCCATATCTTTGAAGATATGGCGCTCTCCTGCTCCCTCCCTGTCGCGCAACGCAGCGCAGCCTCGCGGGGGGCTGAACTGCGTTGCACGACTTTTTTTGTAAATCTCCCCCTAGGTGTCTATTGTGTTGGCTATGGTGTCTCGGAATACCCCATCTTCTAATAGCTGAGGTTGCAAATGCTATGTGGAATGCGAGATGGCACCCGGCCCCATGTTATTGTAATCTCTAATGAATTATGGTCTGACAGTGTTTTCCCCACGTATGTTGCATGGGTAACATTAGTCTGGAGCAAGGTAGTACATAGGATTCTATTGAGGCGTGCATGTAACACGTGTGGGGGGATTAAAATGAGTATTCACTCAAGCCCTCATTACGGCTGTGCCAAGCATCTAATAGGTTCCACCCCTCCACCCATTGTTGCAGGGCCTTGGCTTGTCATACCAAGCCTGCATTCGGTAGAAGAGGATGCGACCGATCCAAGTCGACATCTAGTACTGCATTAAAATCCCCTCCTATGAACCAGGGGTAATGAGCCCATTCTGTGAGAACTATGGACAGGTGCACCAAGAAAACATCCTGTTCCATGTTGGGGGCATATATACTACCCAGTACCACAGGCATGCCATCCAGAGTACCTAGAAGAAGGATGTTACACCCATGTGTCGATTCCAGTGTCTACAGCTGCAAATGGAATCACAGCGCAGATCCATATTTTCGCGCCCCACGCAAAGGCAGAGTAGGAGGTGTGAAACAGTTTGCCTCTCCATTTATTTCACAGATTGAGGGCCTCAGGGGTCGTAAGATGGGTCTCCTGCAAACACACCAAGTGCGCCTGATGATGATGTAATTGGGCCAGAATCCTGCAACGTTTTTGTATGGACCCCTTCTAACATTCCAAGTGATCATGTTATATTTGTGTGCAACAGCTATTAACACTTAATAGGAACAAGTATGGAAATTCGTACATGATCTGACAATTGACAGCATTACAAGCATAAACCACGTGTGAGGATGTTGTATAACAATAAACACAAATAAATCCCAAAACAAGGTCTGGCTAAAAAAACTCGTTCGACCAGTACTGTAAGAACAAGCATTTGCAATGCAATAGGTCTCGCATCACTGAAAGTTTGAGCTATTGGCGTTGCATTATTATTTGCAACGCCAATAGTTCAAACTTTCAGTAATGCGAGACCTATTGCGTTGCAAATGCTTGTTTTTAAAGAGATCCTAAGTTTATAGATGACCATTAGCAAATGGGTTCCCTTGTGGTGGTACTTTTAGGCGCAATTGTGAATGGTGCAGATGAGGTAGTAGAAATGAACCCTAAAACAGTCGTGGTCACATCAGGTGAAGTTTTTTTCTGACTGCCAGAGAGGTGTCACTACAAGGAGCATTGTGGCAAAAGGGCAGATTTACTTCCCCTATCAACAAGCATCACTGGAAAGTCTTCAATACAAAACCCAATTTGCGCATAAAAATATACCTCTAGTTTGTCACAGTAACAACAGTCTATTAAACAATATAATATACTGACCACCAACACAACAAACGTGTGGTTAAAACAGTTAAGAACAACGACGTACACTGGACAAAAGGTTGAAAATTGTATTCAGTCGTAGCGGTAAACCAGATGATCTAATTACATATCTTAAATGTATTTAAGATACATCGTTCCCTTAACACTAAAAATAGGTGAATACGCCAAGAGAAAAAAAAAAGCTTACTCCTGTTCAATGTGAAGAAAGGGCTTGCAGCATATAGGCCCACTGCACTGTTAAAAACAAACAGTACCCTACAATAGTGTGCATAATGACATCAGTGATTCCAAAAATAAACTGCCAAGCCAGCGCAGAGACACACATCCTGTTGAAGTCAAGCGTGCAATACAAATACATGGGAAGAGTACAACGAAACAAGGTACCACTAGGTTTTGAATGTATTAAATAGAGTAAAATCCAACTGACACGGTTGTATTTTGGGCCTGAAATTTCAGCAGAGATTTAACAGCCCCCCCGACAACGACCATATCTTAAGGCTGGGAGAAATCCGAAAAATAGTAGCTGCTCAATCAGGGCATCAAGATTCCTCACCAGTCTTACAACCCGTCGCTCGTAAAATCTTGGATTCCAAACCCCAATGCCTCCTCTCACCGCAGAAGACACCCCAAAGGACAGAAAACGCTCTATACTGAGGACAGCGGCCCTTGGAAAACAAGTCCGCTCTCCGTGGGCTCACACCTGTGCCCGGCGGTGTCTCTCCTCGCCTGGGATGGGGTCTTCTCGACGCCGCTTCGTCCACTGCAAGCCGCTCGCCTGCTCTCCCTCGACTCCGCTTCCCAGTCGTTGCCCTCTCCCGTCTCCAGAGCGCCCGACAGGAAACAGACGTTTTCTGGCAGCTAGCAATAACGGTGCGTCACTTCCGGCAGCCACTGAGCCGCTCGAGCATCTACTGCCGCCTCTGGAAATTTCTAGAAAGGGTACAATAAACATGTACTACCCGCCCAACCGGTATTTCGTTCAGTGCCCTAATGCTCGAGCAGTCCCCTGGACGCCTTATTTGAATTACGTATTTGTAATATTTTTAAATATATCTGAACACTGTAGTCGATCCTGATATTTTTCAATATTAAATATTCCTGATGTCCATTTTTTTCAGCCACCTCTTGGAACAAGAGAAGAAGAAAATGAAACTAAACAGTGGTGCGCGCGCACCACAGAGGAGCGGGGGGAGGGAGCGCGGCAGCGGCAGCGAGGCAAACGCGCGCTGCTGCGCATGCTAGCTACCAGTGGGAATGGGAGGAGCAAAGGCGGGACATGCGCCCGCCTTTGCCCAATTGCGTGCCGTTTTTTTTTTTTTAAACGCACGCTACAGCCAATGCCAGGCTTCAGAAAGCTAACCACACGCACGACCGTGTGGTTAGCTTTCTAAAGCCCGTACAAGAGGTCTCGCGCTGTGCGGACAGTGGTGCGCACTGCAACGCTAGGCGCGAAACCTAAAAACATGAAAACACTATAACAATACGAGCAGTCAGCCTTAAGATGCATGGCATTTAGCCTGGAAGAGTGTATCAGTTGGGACGAGTAGAACATTTAGGAGCCAGCACCTTCCCGGGCCCAGAATTCCTGTATCCAGTACTGGCAGGGTATATTACATAAGGAAAGGCTTCCAAAGATTCAATGACCAGTTCGAGGAGTCAACTATAAGAGTTATTATAGTAATTTGGAGGTGATGTACTTGTAAAGTCAATCACCATCGTGTCAGGCAATAGTGTGTGCCTGTACACATGGGGAGGGCCGTCAAAGTGACATTCTCATGAATTCCTGAGGAGAGGTGAAACCCAAAGTCTCCCATGCCCAGTCAAAAGTGGGTCTCTGTGTCAACAGTACTTACGGAGTTCTCAGCCCAGCAGGTCATTAAGTATGTGGAGTGATCGACGGAAAGAGCTGCCCTCAGAGTCAGAATCCGAGGTGCTGTCAGGTGATAAGTTAGAGCTGGTGTTCGCTCGGGTATCCCGGAGAGAGGTTGCTGATAGGAGTGCGGCTCTTTGGCCCTCCAGAGTCTCTTGTGGGAATGGTACCACACTCCGCTGTACTCGGTTGAGTGCCCCTGCCGCCGCTTACAGGGTGGTAGTTGCACCGTGGGAGACAGTGACTGCGAGTTCTCAGGTCTCAGGGAGTTGGGAAAATGTTACTCTACCCAATTCCAAGCAGCCTCTGGGGAGTCAAAAAAGAGAGACCTTTGTTCGTGGATCACCTTAGATCTGGCTGGGAACAGCAGGGCGTATGTGAGGTGCACTGTACGTAGCTGCCACTTCACAGCTTTGAAGGAGGATAATTAGCACTGGACTGCAAGTGTATAGTCCGGGAAAAGCAAGATCCGAGCATTGTTCATTAGGATGGGCACCATTTCTCTTGCGCTTCAGGGGAGGACATCCCGGTCCTTGTAGTTTAGTATGGGGGCTACAAATGGTTGTCGCAGCGCACCCGGGGCAGCCTCTTCGCCGGGACCCAGTGTGCCCTCTCCACCGTGAACAAGTCTGACAAAGCGATTGGCGCCACTTTGCTTCGGAGCCAATCTACCACATACTGCGTGGCGTTAGGGCCCTATATTCTCTCCGGAATTCCAATAATTCTAATGTTGTTATGGCGTGCCCGCACTTCAGGGTCCTCAGTGGGTTTCTGTAGTATGTCCACTTGCTGCTATTGGAGTGCAACAGTGGCAGTCTGTTCCTTCTGCCAGGTCGTCAAAGAGAAGAGGGCCACTTTGTTTGTTTTGACTCGGTCAGTTAGTTTCCTATGGTCATCTTTGAGAACACTGATATCCGTAGTGATTACCACCAGGTGCTGCTCGATGGCCGCTCTGGAGTCTCGTATCTCCCATAAAATGACATCTCATTTTTCCAGTGGGGGGCCCACCAGTGTAGGTGGTATGCAATCTTCTGGTGCCACTATGGAGGAACACTCAGATGGGGCAGATTGGGCGCGGGAGTGTTCTGTTGGCTCTGTGCTTTTGGCTCCGGTACGGCCCATATTGTTCAGCGTCTGATAGTTGATGTGGGGATAGGGAAGACCTACTGTGACGCATTATAATCTAGGCTGTGCTGGTGTAGGTTAGCCCACTTCAGACGTCCGTGTGAGAGCACACTCCAGTGATCCAGTCAGTAGGGGGGTGGGGGGTGGCGAAGGGGAGCCTAGGCTATAATGACATTATATTTCAAGCATAAGGGATCATTTGCAGTGTCTAGCTCCCCTGATCGAGGCGTGTGAGGCGATACATATTCTCAACCTCATGGAGGGGGAGAGGGGAAGGGGGCAGCGACCAGTGGCTGAAGTTGATTTCCACTGGGGCTGCTCTCAGTGGAACGAATGGCAGACCTGGTGCTTAAGAGGTCAACCACTCCATCTACTTCATGTTCAATGTGCCCTGAGAGAAACGGTTGATCTGTTCGCTCACCGAGGCCACAGGGCAGAGCCAGCAAGTGCCCTCCTGTGGCCTGTGACAATCGTGCTGGTTCAGGTGAGGGCCTAGTGGAGAGAGGGTCTACCTGACTTCAGCACAAACCAGCATGCGGTTTCCCTTTGATCCCCCTCCGTTGTGATTGTGCTTTTCCTCCCAGGTCGCAGCTGTGTCTGGGGCCCACCTTCCCACCTCACCATCTTTACATCTGGGTAAGCATCACAGTGCAACACTGAGCTGCATTGTCCTCAAAGATGTGGAGCTTCGGACTATGGTGCTGTGAAGGAGTCCATTTGCAGACTTGGTAGGTGCTCTACATATGTCCCTGGGGAATAAGGGGCTAGAGCCATGGGGCACCTCCCACCCATACCACCGCTCAGCAGTCCCCGGTGGCCCAAGCAGACGAGTCCCTCTGACCTCAGTGTAAGGCGCAGGGCAAACAGCACACGCTCGTCTCTCCTCCCGCTGCCCCAGACGCCGCAGCCTGCAGCAGCTCCAGCAAAGCGTGGCCAGGTCCAAATCCCCGCACCTCTTGGCTTCCTTTAGTCGGCCGGGGACGAGGCCTTTAGGCCCACTTAGCGCCACCTTGATCCGCAGTCTCCGCAGCTCTGCTCTGAAATCTCTGCCTGAGCCTACCCCCAGAGCGGGTGCCTCGGTTCAGGTCAGCAGTGTGCAATGGGTATCTGGCGGGTGGTTCTCGGCGGCACTGCCCAGGTCCGTGTTGTGGGTGACCCCAGCTGGTCCAGCGGCACAGGCGGAACACCATGTGACTACGCCCGATGTTGTCAGGGCCCTCCCATTCAGCAGTCAGAGCTCGCCGACTGCAGCATCCGGTGCAGCAAGGACAAGAGGGCATCTGAGGTGCAATATTTATGTAAGATGTCCCTCACTGTGCCAAATAAGAGTGGATATCCAGGTCCGGGCCTGTGAGCTTTGGATGATGTGGTCCCATCTTGAGCGGTTGGCCATGCCCTCCCATTGGATATTTGTCATTTTGATGTCATTTTATTTCTCTATTTTTGTAAACCTGAGTGGGATTTGTATTGTGATGTGATATTGTTTTGGTACTTCTAAATGCTTTACACGTTTTCTATAAGTTAAGACCTGTCTACTATGTGCTACAGCTCCCAAAGGGTTGACCTCAGGTTTAAATTACTGAAACCTTTAACAGGACCTAGCAAGACTGTGACTGTTTCTTGTGGTGGACTACCATCTAACCGAATCATCATTTCACTTTCTCACATCCTTATCAGCTGTTACTATAACTGCTAGAACGGATAACACCCTAAGCAGTTGTAGCGAAGGTCTCCTATTCCTAAGTACATGTGAGCTTTTACCGCCAGCTGTGAAGGGAGAACACCAGTATCAATTTGCAGCGTACCACTCTATCCCTTACCTCTCATGGAAACCAGAGGCCTTCACAATGCAGTATATTATCCAATCAAACACAAACGTTATTGGTATACTGACAAACATTTTCACATTATGAAAGAGCGTGAACTCACTTCAGCTCTACGGCCTTGCTTGGTTCCTTGTTACTGCCTACTAAAGGCGGTCCCCATTGATTTTTAAAAGGACTCTCACCCAGTAGGGTTACCAGCAGCATGGTTCATTTCATCACTGAGTCCTCACTCAGATACATTCTATATCTGGGTGGGCTCAACCTTGGCGCTCAGGGGAGCTCCGAATGTGTTCTTGCAGAGGGATCTAAACATAAAATTGCGTAAAGGTGTCAATTGCTAGAGTTTATTTCGGGGAACGTTTCAGTCTGTGCTCGAGAGGAAAGCATCAGAACACTCACTAGTAAATGTAGTTGTCATGTCTAAAGTGACATGAATATAAGACTTCACAGAGAGCTTCGGCAACTGAGAGATAGTTTTTCCACTGCAAGTGGACTAGTGTTCATCCACTGCAGCCAGCTCTATCATTTACTCATTTCCCCAAACCTATTAGTAGCAGTGATGTCCCAAGGAGAAGATGTAGCTGCCACGTCTGAATCCAGTGTTGTTTGAATTGAAAAAGTTCTTTGCAACATAAAAACTGGAATTGCTTTTCTTTAAATGGGATATCACAACGATCCTTTTCGTTTACTTGCAGTCCCATAATTTACATTTTGAAATCTATCAACGGGCTAAGGAAGCTCATGCAGGGATACACTGTGTTAAACCATCTCTGCAACAAAAGTCTAGGTGCTAGTCCTGATGCCAGCTCTACTGGCCACACTAGCCCGAGCTACATCAACATCAGCAGCTACAATTAATGGAAGCGGGCAAGCTTCATGAGGGATGGGCTTGGGAAGTAGGCATTTTCCTGTGTCAGCAGCGTCTAAATGGCACAAATAACCCTTGAACATTCAATCAGAATCCAATCTACTAAACGTCACTAAAGCCTACATTAACTGGCTTTGCGCTAACCAACGTGCTGATTGAATGTTTGCATTAATCTGTTCCTTATGAGTGTATCAGTTTTTTCTCTCTCCTGGACAATTGACGCTGACGCCTGGGCCGCAACGAGGAGGAGCCGCAGCCGCCGAAAATCCGTCCGAAACTCGGCAGAAACGGCCCGATATTTGCAGGAAAGCGGCCCGTTATTTGCCCGAAAACATCCCTCGGAGACTCGCTCGTTGTCCCACTGAGGGCTGAGGGCCACCACCGCTGCCGCTGTTGTTGTTCCCGGTGGAGGCAGTTCGATCCCTGAGGGTGCCGGTGGCCGGAGTTCGGATTGTGAAGTGCGGTAGGTGCGAGAGGCGGCGCGGCGTGGCGAGGAAAACACTCAAGTCTCCCAAAAGTGAAGTAACGAGGAGTGCAGTCTGACGGTGGAGCCGCGTAGATCTGCAGAGGGACGGCGAAGGTGGACTGCAGGTTGGCCTGAAGCAGAGCGGTTAGGTGGAGTGGTAGAGGGGGGTTGAGGGGTTCGGGGGCATAGGAGATATCGTAAAGCCTCCTGCCCCACCCCCTCCCTTGTGGTTTAGCCTTGGTTTTTGCCCTGTTGTTGCCTTATTGTTTTTTCGTTTTTCATTAAACACTCTCAGCATTGTAAGCATTTCAAGGCCACTAAGATCCCAAATACCCTGGCCATCAAGCTGCTAAGATGCCAAGTACCAAGTGCCAAGTACTTAAGCAATTAAGCAATTAAGGATTTAGGATCGTGTCTATTTCCACTACAATTCTGCCACAACCTCGCTAAGATTTCATCAGACTTTGGTATTTCCAAAACTACAAATTGCAATCTGTCCTTGGTGAAAAGATCTACTGGAGATACGCAGGAGTTAGAGGGGGCTTGTAGTGTATAACGGTAGTGACTTCTGACCATTGAAGACCCTTGAAGACGAGCGCGCTGACTACTGGAAATAAGCGCGGTTCGCCTTCCTGCGCCTCTCTGAGCCCCAGAGCCCTGTGTTGGCAGCCAGTAATTCAATCTTCCGCCCAAGCTCGTGAGTTTGTGAGACTTCGTGATGTGCGTTGGAGAGCGGAAACTCGACGCTCGGTGCTCGGTGTAGCATAAGCGGCACATCGGCGCCCTAGCGTATTGGAGCTATACCTCTCTGGCTGTGCTGGCCGGCCTGGCAAAGGGACTTGTAATATAAGAACTAAGATATGACCGCAAAAAAATTATGCTCTGGCAGATTGGTGTACACAAGAGCTTGCAAAAAAACTAGAGCTAATCCTCTAAGGAACAACTCACTGCAAATAAACTTCTTGAAGAGCTTCAATACCATCCCTTCCTTCTTCCCTAAAAAGGAAACAAGTTTCAAATCAGTAGGGATGCCGGAGTCTTCCCAAAAGAACATGAAGATCATGTAGAGGCTAAAGTAATTCCCGGAAATCCATTGCCAGTAGTACGCTCCATACTACCGTCTAAAATTGGGGGATCATGGCCTACAGATCGTCAATACTCTGAAGCTAAGGTGGCTGATTCTTTGCTGGCAAACTTAACCATTCACTCCCTTGTAAATGGAGTCTTTGATCCCAAAGGAGTTTCTCAACTAGTCCCAAAAGCAGGAGAACACTTAATGGAAGATTTCACGCTACCTGACATTAATTTAGATCAGTCTCATAAGATGTCTCACGTTCATAATCTAGAATCGTCCAGGATTCTTATTCCTGCCACTTCATTTTCCTCCAAGGATCATCTTGTTAAACTGCAACTGTTTAGTAGTACACCCAGTGGAACAAGCTTATTAGATTCACTGGGTTCAATAACTCCTGAACTATCCCCGAACTTTCTTCCTTTAACTAATAATCCAGAGTCAAAAATGCTGATGTCGGAATCGTTACTTTGCCTGGAAAGAGTGCTGGCTTCCATCCTAGCCCTAATGGAGAAATCAGTAAGTAATTCTGACTCTATTTTGGACTCTGTTTTGGCCCTGACAAAGTTTATAGCCTCTGAACAAAAACTATTGTCAGACAAAGCTTTCGTACTTCCTCTCAGTACGTCTAATCCAGGGAAGGTATCTTCCACTCCCCTTCTTTTGAAGGAAGGTTCCGACAAGCTATATTCTACTCAAACAGACTCTTTTCCACTTGTTAAAGGGCGAGACTTTGGCATCCAGGCTGGTAAGCCTTTCCTTAGTAGAAATAATAAAATTAAAATGAAAGAAAACGAAGATATATTTGATAAGTTACATTCCTCTACTCTACAGCAGCTTTTTGATTCTGAGCCTTTAGTTACAGTGGTTGTGCCTCCGTCCTGCTCGCAAACTAAGACGGAAAATACAAATTCAAGTACAATTCGAAAGGTTTTCCCCATCTTCCTAAAAACTGGTGTAAATTCCTCAAAACAGCCTATAGAGGAAGGTCTTAAAGATGGATGCTCTCCTATTAAGGAAAATTATATCAAGAACAAAAGTAACAACGCCGGTAAGAAAAAGAAGAAGGAAAAAAGGGGAAAACGTCGAAGGATAAATAAAAAAAGGACAAAACGGTTACGTTTCGACCCTAACCTTATCCATAATTTATCACCAAAGTTGGATTCAAATGTTTTGAAGAAAGAAGATGGACAAACAGAGTACATTCTATCGGGTCCTCGTTCCTCTTCTCTGAACTCAAGTGTACCAATTAAATCTACCAAAGATGCAGTGACATTAGATATAAGTGTTCCTCCTATTGTTCAGAGTATTTTGAACCCTAATGCTTCTCTATTTGTTTCTTCTCGAGGTAATAATGTCATTTAAAATTCCAATGATAATATTTCTGAGGTTTCTAACCTAGGTAATAACTCCCATCCTGCCCCTTATAGCCTGGATTTTTCGTTTATTTTTTACCAAGAATTATATATGAATAGGACCTTTTTGTTGGGTTGCTTTGCTGAAATTCTGGGCCTACAGATGATCGAAAGTAATGACATCGCTCTGGTTGAGGTACAAAAATGTAACAATCTTAGGGTGCAAGAGTAACATTTACATCCAAAGCTATCTCACACCTGATAATGGCACACAGCGATAAACTACGCCGTTGTGGCATTGATGTTTTAATACCCGAAGTGGAGTTACCATTAAAAAAAGTGGCCCTAAATAAGCTGCCTAACATCGATCTAGAAACCTCCGTAAGAGGCATTCCTTTCTCGGAGAAAGAGAGTATTTTGCAGGTTTTCCTCGGAAAAGAAGGTAGTAGGGTTTCGCTCTATTCAGAGAAAAACACTCAACACGTGCTTCCTGTAGAGGAGGAAGATAAGAAATGGGGTTGGGTTGCAGGCGTTCTTAATTCAAATAGAGCCTTAGGCCTAAAATGTGGGAACTCTTCCTAGCAAGGATATTAATGTGATATTTTGGAATGCAGCCGGCTTAAGCACTAATAAAAACAAACTCTTATTTTTGAAAGAGCAGAATGCTGATATAATTTGTCTACAAGAGACTTGGATCACAAAGAACTGGTCCGCCGAAGATTAAATTGTGCTGAGCCGGCCTGCACTCCCTGTGAATAGAGGTCACGCTAAAGGAGGTATTGCTATTTTGTTATGCACAAGCCTTAGATGGTCATATAAAGAAATTTTTCATGCCTCTAACCTAATTCAGGCAATTAAGTTAGATCACAAGGATGGCCAGGTTATCTTGGACTCCTTGTTGATCATAAATGCATATTTACCTCCTGATGCATCTCATTCTTATCTATTAAAAGATCTATTCCATTTTATTTCATCTACCCTGGAAAGTGAAGACTGCAGGTCCCTATTATTAGTTGGAGATTTGAACTCTAAAGTCTCATCTAATAGTATAAGGGTATTTTCTAACACCGAAAAGAACGAAGCCCTAAATATTCCCATTGCTCAATTTCCGAATAACAGCAGGACAGACAAAAGAGGAGTCTCATTACTCGAAGGTTTGAGAAGTTTGGATCTCATAATTGCTAATGGGAGGCTAGGAAAAGATATTCCAGCAAATCACACTCATAAGGCGCCAACTGGGAGATCTATTATAGATTATTTAATTGTTTCTGCAGATTTTTTCTGTAAACTTACAAATATGGAAGTCCTGGGAAATGTTTTCAGTGACCATATGCTGATCTGTTTTAAATTTGATTTTTCTTGCGCTAAGGTAGGCCCCTGGAACTTCAAAGGAGACACAGGGGCCGATTCCGATCTCGGTCGGAGGCGCACCCAATACGATTCGGTCGGGAAAAAAGCCATGCGAAAGCCTGTTTCCCGACCGATCCGTACAGCACACCGAACGAGTAAGTACGATGCGCACAACAGCACAGAATCCGGCCGAGCCGTACTCACCCAAACCAGGTCCTGTTCCCCGACCGAGGCGAATCCGGAAACGCTGAATCGAGTCGCACGGAAGGGAAAATGCAGCTCCGTCCGGCCGAACAAGTACGATGCGCTTCCCGTACGCGCCGAACCCGTCGCTATGCACGGCACGTCAAAGCATCCGGGAGAGGCGCACATTAGCTCCGATTCGCGCCACAACACGATCCACGGCTACGAGACGAACACGCCAGCGACGAGGACGAAGCGACGAGGACGACGCGAAGCAACGAGAAGGACGAACGACACGAACCAACCATGAATCCCTTCGTCCCGATCATACCAATATTCTACATTTACTACCGGAACAGGCACGGACGCATACGGCGCAGAAGGTAAGTCAGACACCAACCACAAAACACATACAACACGTACACGACACATCACACACACACAGAGGGATGCAGAATATACTTACACCAGCAACAGCAGCACCATAGGGGCGGGATGCCCATCACCAATGCCACATATGCACACAGGGGCCTGAATGTGCACCACCACCCCTACCAAGGGGGGGCAGGATACCTACCACTACTACCACCCTTAGCCAGGGGGGGCTGGATGCCTACCACCACCCTTAGCCAGGGGGGGCTGGATGCCTACCACTAATACCACCCTGAGCCAGGGGGGGCTGGATGCCTACCACTACTACCACCCTGAGCCAGGGGGGGCTGGATGCCCACCACCACCCTTAGCCAGGGGGGGCTGGATGCCTACCACTACTACCACCCTAAGCCAGGGGGGCTGGATGCCTACCACTACTACCACCTCTACCCATGGGGGGCTGGATGCCTACATCTACTACCACCCCCACTCATAGGATGGACAATGCATGACACAACCAGCACACCACAACCTAGGGAATGCAAGAAAAAGACATCCCCCCAACACCATGACAAGCGTGTGTAGACTGTGTCAAATGCCTACAACACCGAACATGACTTTGAACATACAATGTGACCCCCTAGCACATGTGCCACACATATATGTGTGTGGCACCCACAATGCAAGCAGGCCATGACCA
Source organism: Calotriton arnoldi (assembly GCA_963921515.1). Classification (NCBI taxonomy): domain Eukaryota; kingdom Metazoa; phylum Chordata; class Amphibia; order Caudata; family Salamandridae; genus Calotriton; species Calotriton arnoldi. The sequence continues at coordinate 32,905 of CAWUFW010005853.1, forward strand.
TTGTGGCAATGGGGTCCAAACCCCCATCATCACAGTGACCAAAATGTAAGTGTGGGGTCCATAGCTGAAGCACATTTTGAACATTGTGGCAATGGGGTCCAAACCCCCATCATCACAGTGAGCAAAATGTAAGTGTGGGGTCCATAGCTGAAGCACATTTTGAACATTGTGGCAATGGGGTCCAAACCCCCATCATCACAGTGAGCAAAATGTAAGTGTGGGGTCCATAGCTGAAGCACATTTTGAACATTGTGGCAATGGGGTCTAAACCCCCATCATCACAGTGACCAAAATGTAAGTGTGGGGTCCATAGCTGAAGCACATTTTGAACATTGTGGCAATGGGGTCTAAACCCCCATCATCACAGTGAGCAAAATGTAAGTGTGGGGTCCATAGCTGAAGCACATTTTGAACATTGTGGCAATGGGGTCTAAACCCCCATCATCACAGTGACCAAAAGGTAAGTGTTGACAAAGAAAGAGGTGCAACTGCCAAACTGCATGGATGATTCCTGGTCACAGAACAAAAAACACATCAGTGGCAAAGTAGTGTATGTGTCCCATTGCAACATAAATTGGGTGAGCCAAATACTGCAGTGCAAATAAGACATACCTTTGGCCATGTGCAGACAAACAACACCCATGGGGGCTGACACAGTCAACATTCATCAATGACACCATGACAGAAGTGACCATCAGAATGCAGACCCACATATTTGCACCAATGGGCACACAAATGCAGATACCCTGTGGAGACTGCAGATGTGAGGTGAACAGATACCATACCATGGCAGCAATGGGACACACAAACCATGATCATTGTGCTGACCGATGACCTAGGAGTCCCAGGGACAGCAGGGGAAACCCACCAAACTACATACAGCCAATGGCACACCCAAGATATGCCAATGCAGTGGTGCAGATGCACAAACACAAACAGGCAGACCCACACTGCACATCATACACAACAGGTGAGGGGGGGTGCCAGTGTCCCCAGGCAACCACACAACACAGGAGGAGACCTGAATACCAATCATACAGATGTGCATACAGTGCCACACAAAGGTAACTCATGGATCCAAATCCCCTATGTGGGCAAGCAGGCATTGTCAGATGAGAGGGAGCACAAATCACACATGTCACACAGGCACGTAGGAACAGCAACTGACACAGCAAGACACAGACACACCACAGCACCACCCCCAGGGCCCCCACAATGTGGTGACCCTGGGCTGCATTACAATCCCACTGTGATGACAAAGCTAAATGTGGTTCACACTGTGAACCACAGTCATGTGTCCTGAGCAACAAACTACCATCACACCTACACAAGCACAAATCAATCAGCATGGCCAGTAAGCCAAGGCCAACATGGAGGCAGGGGCCTAGCCGGGCAACAACTCTCATCTGCACACACTCAACACCACACCCCTCGACCTCCAACAATGTGCAGCAGTGAAGTACACATGCGCTGGTGACATTGCACATGCACCCATGACTATTCCAGGGTGGTGGGTGGGAACCAAGGTGCAGAAACACATGACACATGGCCACTCAACAAGACTCCTGAATGTTTGACACACTGCACACTACGCTGTACATGGACATGACGGCAATACCACACCAACCAATGGGATCCCAGCCACAGTCACACACCAATGAAGAAGCCAAGGTCACCCACAAAGAACACACATAGACAACAACCAACATTGCAGCCCGGACCCTGAGGAGTGCCAGCAGTCACACACACAACGTGTCACAATCACTGAAAGATAACACAAACTGGAAATCACATGACAGGGGCAAACAACAAGTGCCAAGGGGAAACCTGACTGTGACCCATCTGCGTCTGCACACAAACTCAGCCCTGACAGCAACACACCTATGGGTGACACCCTGATGACCAGTAATGTGCCATGCACCCACATCACAGAGAACCCAGGGAGAAGACTTTGGGGGAACATAGGTCAACTCAGCTAGCATCACAAACAGGTACAACACTAGGGATCACAGCATGCACAGCTAAACGGAAGTGAACACACAGACATGCACATACAACACACACCTTGGGCGCAGGCAATGTCACAGGAGTACACACTGCCATGAGGGGACTCCACTCCTGTGTGAGGAAAGCTGTGCCATATGTTGCCTCAGTAGGGCCCCATCATGTCAGCTGAGCACTTGGTCACACAATCAACAATTAGCACCAAATGAGGGCTCCCGTCACATCAGCCTGGTCATGGAAGTGCCAACGGAATCATCAGCACAGATCCAACACACTTGTATAGCAATGTTGCACTGACAACACAGATGAGTCCTTCCCCATTGATGCCCAAACCTGCATGTCCAGTGGAGATGGCCACACGGTCAGGGAAGTAGACGAATTGAACAATGGCAGGCACAACAGATGTGCAGGGGTGGAAGCCACAGATGTGAAATAGCTAATCTAAGTAGGGAATCCCATTGCCAAATACTGAACACATGACACCCTCAGATGCTGCTATGGATGACATGGATACACCACAGGATAGGACACATTCCCCCTGGACCACATGGGTTCCTGCACAGTAACACTTCATTATCATGAGAACAAATATCACCATCACTGCAGCAAGGGCATGGTTAGCATCATCAACAACATGTACATCAGAAGCATAAGCACTAGAGAACAGAAAGTTGCTTTATTCAGCATATGTGTGGAATGAAAACAAAGTCCAGAAAAAACACAAAGGCCAATGGCCAGTCCATTGTAAAAGTCCAAACAGGGTGACAGTGGCAGATGTCACCCTACGCATGCCTGCACAAAACCAGGGACAATCCACTAGGAGGGGCAACCGGGGGCAGGCCAGGCACCGCAGGGACAGGATCAGGGCTCACCAGGAGGAAGCAGGGAAGGGGTGGTGGGTGCTGGAGAGCCACTGACAACTGCAGTGGAGGTGTCTGACATGGTGTGTGCCGGCACAACTGGGGGCATGACTCAGATGTTGTGGGTGCCGGCACGGCTGCAGTGGACCCTGCAGATGGAGTGGACAGGTCCGCCACTGCAGTGCCCAAGTCAGACAGGGTGGTAGTGGACTCCACTGCAGTGCCTACCACCAGGGGAGGAGAATGGGGAACAGGCAAGGTGGGCTGGACAGAGGGGGAGGACACCCTCACCACATCAGTGGCACAGACAAGCGCAGCGGGGGTGTGGTGCCGGGAGAGCAAGTGCCAGGGGAGAAGGCCGGATCCTCTTGGGGATGGTATATCTGTGGGTGGGGGAACCTGGGGCAGGGTGTGGTGGGGGCACCTGTGGAGTGGGGGCCTGAGGGATGGAGGAAGGAGACCTGGTGCCTGAGCTGCAGGGCGGCGGCAGGGTCTTGCTCTTACGACTCCGGGGGGACTTGCGGGTGGGGGCCTCAGTCTGTCTGCGCCTGGGGGAGGGTGTCCGGGGGCGAGGGGCACTCTGCTCCGTGTGGGTGGGCTTCCTCTTCCCCCTGGATGCTGGAGCAGCTGGATCGGAGGGGAAGAGGCCGAGGTCACTGAGGAAAAGGCGCTGGGTCTTTGGGGTTGCAGGTGAGGCAAGGGAGGGTGTTTTGGAGGGAGAGGCAACTGAGGACTGCGCAGTGCTCGTGGATGCGTGTGTGTGTACCAGGGCCCCATCCCCTGTGAGTCTGGTTTCAGTCCCCTGACTGTGCGTGCGTGTGCGTTTTGTTTGTGGCGTGTGTGTCTGTGTGCTGGATGTGTGTGTGCTGGTGTGTGCCTGTGCCGGTGTGTGTGTGCTTGGGACGGGTAAGGTGCTGGGGAGTGTGGATGGAGCAGAGGCAGGAGGGGTGAGGGACTGTCTGAGGAGGGACACTGCTGCCGTCAGGGAGGAGTCCATGGACCTATTGCCCCTCTGTAGGTCAGACATGCCCGATGAGATGCCCTCCATGAACGACACCAGCTGAGTCAACAGAGCGGTGTGCGCATGGAGGACACTCAGCATGGCTGTCTGCCCTACATGGAGCTGGCGAAGGAGGTACACAGACTCCTCACTCAGGGCAGCAGGGGACACAGGGGCAGGGGGTGCTGTGCCTGGCCCAAAGGAGACACGCTCCCGAACATGGGAGCCTCCACGGACCTGGGGAATGGGGGCCGATGGGAGGGCGGTGGTGGTGCTGGTGGTGGCGGGGACAGCAACACTAGCTGGGGTGTGGTGGCTGCTGACACCCGCCTCCATAAGGGAGTCATCCTCCGAGTTGCTCTGGTCCTCAGCTGAGGTGGATGGTGCTGAGGACTCCTCGGTGTGGCTCCCCTCACCCTCCGTGCCACTGGGTCTCTCCGACCACTCCTCGGCTGCTGACCCAGTCTGGCTCTCCGGCTCCTCCTGGTCCGTGGAGCTGTCCCCTTCCGTGGCAGTGGATGTATCTGCAAACAATGGGGAAACAGACAGACATCAGTCACCTGCACCAAACGCACACACCACTGTGAGCACAGCACATTACAGAGCAAGCCCTGGCATCATTAGTTGTACATTGCTAAAAGTGCCCTAACTGAACAGGTGCAGCCAATTGTCAGTCTTATGCCAACCATGGCACTCACATCCCACATGGCCTTGCACCCATCTGTCTGGTGTCTGTTGGATTGCAACACCCCAGTGTGGACACATGCACCAACTACACAGTAGTTGGACAGTGCAGAGGACACGGTGTGGCATGTGGACATGCAAACATCACAGCTCTTGCCACTGAGTCAGTACAGGTTTCCGGATGAAGGGGATGCCCAGAGTCAAATAGGAAATGCATGTGATGCATACCAGCGACAGACACCATGATGCACCCATGTCCTGATAGCCATCGCCACAATGGTGTGCATGTAGCACATGTCACTCCCCTGCAGGATCACCAATAAGTAGACACATGCCATGGCGGAGGCATGACTGCTAAGTCATACATCACTGTCTCAGTGATGTATGACTTGGCAGCCAGACAACAACACTCTGCACTGTGTCACAATAGTAGGTCATGGGGAATGCAAGTCCTGGAGCTGCACAAGTGCACATGTACATCCCCCACAACACATCATCTTAACCCTCATCTCTCCAGGTCATACCTATTGGACATATGGGAGACCTGTGACACTACCCTCTGAACCTGAGCACCTCACAATCTGCTGTGAATGGGGAACAGCTGCCTGAACTTCACGTTTGCATACCCCAGTCTGCACGGGCAGCTGATCAAACACCTATGTGACACACAAGTATCGTCTCCGATGGTCACATCTCCAGTGGCATGCTGAGCCCCTACCAAGAAACACCCCAGCAGTCCTGGCAACTAATCCACAGCACACTGACACAGAGGCAGACACCTGAGGGGTCAAATCACTGCGCACAATGTGTCAGCTGATACACGGGAGTGGGAGTACAGAGTGCATTGCATGGCCTGGAGTAGGCATGACTGTCCTGCCCCACATGAATGAGGGATGAGCCCTGGACAGTGGATAGCTGGCTATGTATGTGTGACACACGTAATCTGCACACTCCTGGGGCCCAAACATTGTTCCCACCCGCTGCATGGGCGTGTGCCACATACCCCAGGCACATGTGGTGGCTCAGCTCAGCAAGTGGACCGCATATCAAAGCAACACGCAGATTACATGTCCGAACACAGGCGTTGTGTGAACAATGGACCCACCCATGATGCCCACAACAGAGTTAGGGAAACAGATGCTGTCCCCCACCTTTAGTGAAGCAAACTGCAAGGACACAGTCCCAAGTGACACAATTCCCTGAATGTAAGGGTCACACCTGGGTATCAGATGAGCAGTGGGCAGTGCACAATAGAGGGACATGGCTCCTGGACAACATGACTGCTGCACTGTGGCAGTTGAACCAGGCCAGAGGAGGGCACAAAGCATGAAATACAGAGTTCACAGTGCAGTCTTTGACTCACCCCCTCCTTGCTGCTGTCTGGCCTTCAGCTGCCCATCCAGGTCTGGAAACACCACCGCCAGGATCTGGAGCATGTGGGGGTCAGGGTCCGTGTTCCGCCCCTCCTGCGAGGAGGCGACAGCTTCAGCTGGACCCGTGCAATCCTCCGGGTCCAGCCCCGAAGGTCCTGCCACCTCTTCTGGCAGTTGCGGATCCGGCGCTTGTAGACCCCCACGGACCGGACAGCCCGGACGATGTCCTTCCAGATCTCCTGCTTCCGATGGGCATTAACCTGTGAGGATGACAAAGTGAAAAGGCCATTACTACACATGCAACATATCCGTGCATGACACAGTTGTATATACATGTCTCAATCACAGGGGCACATGATGTACACAGGCAGTGCAAAGCTGCCCATGGACAGTTTGCCAGACGTCACTACATGGTATCATTGCATGGGAAGTAAAACCTTGTTCAAATGCACTGTCACTGCACCATACCTGTCCAGTGCATGTCACTACACACTATGGGGGGTGACAACTACTCAGTGAGCCTGCTAGCCAGTGGCGTGCAGACTTTCAGCCTTGCTAGTCAGACAATATGCACATTCAGAAAGGCAGTGCACAGAACACTCACCTGCTCCCCTGGTGTCCCATACAGCTTGCTGTACTGTGGAAGTAGGCTGTCCAGCAGGGCCTGGTTCTCCTCAAGGCTGAAGGCTGGGGCTCTCTCCACAGTACGTTCCATTGCAGGGTCCAGAGGGGCAGAGACAGCAGCAGTGCAGTGGCAGATGTCGTCCTGGAGCATGTAGTGCAGGCAAGTGAGCTCTCAGGGGAACAGCCAGCAATATATATGTGCTGGAGAGGCAGATACTGTCCCTTGTGTCCAAAGTGATAGGTCCAAGTCGTTTGCATCTTCTGAATCTGGCCAATCCATGGAATAGCAGCACCAATACACGCCCACAGCATCCTTCAAATCTTCAACTTCATGACATACATGATTTTGCAACATTGTTGTGGGTGACCAACTGAATTTTCAGCAACCGACTCGTTCAAAATTCGAAAACGCGTCCGTTGCCAGGCAAGGCCATTGTCAATGGGTGCACACCGATCGGTCCATTGCGGTACAACGCGTACAGGGGTACAACGCGTACCCACACACATTGAATGCAATGGGCCGGCCGGGGGCACCGATCGGTCCATTGCTGTTCAACGCGTACAGGGGTACTACGCGTACCCGCACACATTGAATGCAATGGGCCGGCCGGGGGCACCGATCGGTCCATTGCGGTACAACGCGTACAGGGGTACAACGCGTACCCGCACACATTGAATGCAATGGGCCGGCCGGGGCACCGATCGGTCCATTGCTGTTCAACGCGTACAGGGGTACAACGCGCACCTGCACACATTGAATGCAATGGGCCGGCCGGGGCACCGATCGGTCCATTGCGGTACAACGCTGTACAGGGGTACAACGCGTACCCGCACACATTGAATGCAATGGGCCGGCCGGGGGCACCGATCGGTCCATTGCTGTTCAACGCGTACAGGGGTACAACGCGTACCCGCACACATTGAATGCAATGGGCCGGCCGGGGGCACCGATCGGTCCATTGCTGTTCAACGCGCATAGGGGTACTACGCGTACCCGCACACATTGAATGCAATGGGCCGGCCGGGGCACCGATCGGTCCATTGCGGTACTAACGCGCATAGGGGTACAACGCGTACCCGCACACATTGAATGCAATGGGCCGGCCGGGGCACCGATCGGTCCATTGCTGTTCAACGCGTACAGGGGTACAACGCGTACCTGCACACATTGAATGCAATGGGCCGGCCGGGGCACCGATCGGTCCATTGCGGTACTAACGCGTACAGGGGTACAACGCGTACCCGCACACATTGAATGCAATGGGCCGGCCGGGGCACCGATCGGTCCATTGATGTTCAACGCGTACAAGGGTACAACGCATACCCGCACACATTGAATGCAATGGGCCGGCCGGGGCACCAATCAGTCCATTGCAGTACAACGCGTACAGGGGTACAACGCGCACCCGCACACATTGAATGCAAAGGGCCGGCCGGGGGCACCGATCGGTCCATTGCAGTACAACGCGTACAGGGGTACAACGCGCACCCGCACACATTGAATGCAATGGGCCGGCCGGGGCACCGATCGGTCCATTGCTGTTCAACGCGTACAGGGGTACAACGCGTACCCTCACACATTGAATGCAATGGGCCGGCCGGGGCACCGATCGGTCCATTGCTGTTCAACGCGTACAGGGGTACAACACGTACCCGCACACATTGAATGCAATGGGCCGGCCGGGGGCACCGATCGGTCCATTGCAGTACAACACGTACAGGGGTACAACGCGTACCCGCACACATTGAATGCAATGGGCCGGCCGGGGGCACCGATCGGTCCATTGCTGTTCAACGCGTACAGGGGTACAACGCGTACCCGCACACATTGAATGCAATGGGCCGGCCGGGGGCACCGATCGGTCCATTGCAGTACAACGCATCACTGTACATGTGACTGGCATATGTCAGCATGCCTGTCTCAGATGGACATATGCCAGCCACAGATAGCTCCCAGGGAGTGAGGGGCACACCTACATCACGACAGCCTGTCCAAACTTTATCATAAGGCATGTAAGGCTGCATTTCCTATTGTGTGTATGTTGGTGTACATGTTGTCCTGTGGGTGTCACCTGTGGGCAGCCACCCCCAGGCTGTGCACGTGTTCATGGGGACAGGATCCTGGGTGTTACGTGTACATGACCACTGTGATGTGCAACTGTTCATATCTGTGCATGTGCCATGGTCACATTTCACGGTGGTGTATGTGTATGTCATGTCACATACCCCGTGAGTCCCATGTGGGACGGTATGTTTGAGCCAGGGTGTCCCAGTGGCACAATAGTGATGGTCCTCCACAGTCTGTGTGCATGTAGTGTTTACAATGTCTCTGATTTCATGTGCACAATGGGAGACAGTCTCCACATCCACGTTGTGTGTGCATGGACTTTGATGTTGTGCGTGTGTGTGTCACAGACGTCCATGTCTGTCCTGCCGTGGCAAGTGGGACCACTACCTGTGGGGGTCATGGTTGTTTTGCTGTGGTGTATACATGATACTCCATGTAATGCCAGTGTCCATGTGGCAATACAGGGTCCCTGGGAATGTACCTGTCGTTGAGCTGTGGTGCCTGGGGCACATCTGTCCTCACATGTCACTGTGGGGGTGATTGTGACACGGCAGCAGGAGATGGGAACTGTGACACGGCCTCATGATATCCAATGGGCCAACCTGGGACTAATTGATGCCACTTGTTGGACCGTGTTGACAGATGTTGGCCATGTATGTACCATACATGTCCTTACGGAACTGCACACTTCATGTAGTTGTGCCTCATAATGATGTATGTTGGGATATTGAGTGTGTTCAATGCCGCATATGTGGGCTGACTGACAATCTTGCTTACTTCTCCTCTGCACTGCAGGGCTCCTGCTGTCCATCGACCATTCCCAGACCTGGCAATGATGGTGGAACGGGACAGCATCCGACAGTACCGCTTCACCAGGCAGCTGATTGAGGATTTGGCAGTGCAGTTGGCCCCACATTTGCAGCCTGGCCGGCCGTATCCTACAGCGCTGACCCCCACGGTGAAGGTGATGGCAGCCCTACACTTCTTTGCCACCGGTACCTTCCAACATACTGTGGCGACTGCTGGTGGGATGTCACAGACCATGTTGAGCCGTGTGCTCCGCGATGTTTTGGCGGCAATGTTGCTATTCCTGAACCGGTACATCTATTTCCCTAGACTGCGACGACTCACTGACGTGAAGAGTGACTTTTATGCCCTGGGGAGGATGCCGCATGTCATTGGCTCCATTGATGGGACACATGTGGCTTTGGTACCACCACAGGCCTAGGAGCAGGCCTACAGGAACCGCAAGCACTACCACTCGGTCAATGCACTGGTGGTGTGTCTTGCAGACATGACCATCACACACGTGTGTGCCCGTTTCCCTGGTTCAGCACACGATGCCTTTGTGATGAGGAGTAGTCGCATCCCCAGGATGATGGCACAGATGCAGAACCAGCGTGCCTGGCTTGTCGGTGTGTACTGACTTTGTGCCATTGTGTGTGATCTGATCTGTAGTATTCCGCCCACTTTTCCAAGTCAGCTAATGTGCACTTGTCTGTCCGTAGGTGACTCGGGATACCCCAACATGCTGTGGTTGCTGACACCCCTCAGGAACCCTGTGACACCAGCCCAGATGCGCTACAATGAGGCACATGGTCGGACCAGGAGAGTTGTTGAGCGGACATTTGGTCTCCTGAAGAGCCGCTTCCGCTGCCTGGACAAGACCGGAGGGTCCCTCCCATATGCCCCTGCGAAAGTGTGCAAGATTATCATCGTCTGCTGCATGCTCCACAACCTGGCAGTGCGGAAGGAGTTGCCTCTCATCCAGGATGACAATGACCAACATCCGCCACCTGTGGAGGATCCTGGCCTGGACCACGATGCCAGTGACGATGATGATGATGATGATGAGGGTGATGTCCGCACACAGCTCATCACCAACTTCTTTAGCTGAATGTGAGTATCCTGAGGTGTCATGTCAATGATGTGAGTTGGCATGATATGTGTAGGTGGTGCTCTGGTGCTGTTGGAGTGTGTCCATGGGCTACTTGACTGGATGTGTGTTGCGATGTGTGCTTACAGGTGGGCTGTACTCCCCAACAGTGTTGACATGCTAACTTGGTTCTGGGTGGGTATCTTGTAACATGTATTGTGCATGAGTTTTGCTTTTCTGTCCTGTACTCCATTGCTTTTGACTGTGTGTCATTTCTGTCCTTCACAGGGTACTTTCAGATTCGTTTGGTCAACTGTGTCCACCGACGACGTGATTGCACTTCCAGGCTGGTAGCTGTTGTGTCCCTACAGGTGATGTGCGCCACACCCATGGACTTCCTTCCATCTACAGTTGTTGACTGTGTGCCCGCTGCCAGGTGGGATTACCTTGCATCTGTAGTGGTTACGACATGTTGCAACTGTGTAATAAACCTGTGCTTCACTTTGTGATGTGCGTTGTCTGTGGTCACACATTTGACTGCCATTTGCTTACTGCACCTGTGGGCTACTTGACTACAACTGGGAATGGGTGTGGTGTCTGTGCATTGCACCGTCTTCCCTGGCAACATCAGTGTAGGCAATGAGTCAGATGGCCTAGGTGTGTATGTGTTGTGTAGCCCTGGTGGTGTGTCTCTCTCATATGTGTCACGTTGCCTTTACTCACATGCCTGTGTTGTACTTGCTGTTGCAGTTCGCATACACAGTGTAATTTTGCAGTTCATCATCCCCATAACAGCACCCACGTTGGAATCACAACAGAGGCAAGTATGGTGTATTAGTGTGTTTATTGTGATACATTTGTGTGAAAAGTGCATAGGATGGGTAGTGCTGTACATAAATCTTGCAATCAGAAGTTCCTAGGTGAATTGAAAGTCCTGGTAGACAGAATCCCCAGTATCGGGGCCACAGTTGTCTGACACATTGGTCCAACTTGTACTCCCCATGCAATGTGTGGGAGTAGTGTTGCCGCCAACAGGGTGAACAGTCTGTGCACAAAGGTGAACATCCAGAACAGGTTCAGGCTTCCTGGGAGTTGCGCTTGGCCATCGGCCTCTCACTTGCCCCTCTTCGGACGACCCCTCTTCTTGAGGGGGGGACCCTCAAGTACAGGCTGCTGCGGTGCAGGGGACTCTCCGCCAGAGTCATCCTCCCTCCCTGTGGCAGTTGCAGTTTGGGCAGCACCAGATGTTGTTGGCACACAGGGAGGTGTGGACTCGTTGCTGTTCATCTGGCGGAGGCATTGTAAAATGTCCCTGTGCACCGCCGTCATCTCATGCAGTGCATCCCACTTGGACTCCACGCGGGACATGTGTGAGTCCACGCGGGACATGTGTGACTCCACGTGGGACATGTGAGAGTCCAAGCGGGCATGATGGGCAGCCTGCTGCTGTTTCATGTCTCTGAGGAGCCCCACTACCTGGCTGAGGTCTCCGGTGCTGGACTGGTACGCATCAGCTATGCGTACCAGTTGTGGGTCATCATGCACACCAGCAACCTCTGCAAGCAGCGACCTCTGTCTCCCACCCCTCCCACCACCCCTGCTGACATGTGCAGTGCGTGCAGTGGCACGCACAGATGACCCTGGTCCACCTTGGAGGTTGGTGGTGGTGGTGGTGTCCATGGCCCCAGGTTGGTCCAGGGTCCCTGTGCTGGTGTTGCTCCTTGTTCTGTCCATGTCGGCAGGGATGGTATTTGTGTTGACAGTCGTTGGAGGGGTGGGTGCAGGGGGTGCAGCTGGTGGTCCTGCTGGTGCTGCAGCTGGTGGTCCTGCTGGTGCTGCATGTAGACTTGCACCGGATGTGCCAGGTTGGTCTTCTTCGTCCGAGGAGGGCAGAGGCTGTACGACACCAGTGAGCTCCGCATCCTTTTGAGCCTGGGACTGGGACTCCTCAGCGTCTGCTGCTGTGTCCCCATCATCACCTGTTTTTGGGAGACACACACAATGTATGTTATGTTTCTGCAGGCATCAATGGTTGACACACATGACAGTTGTGACTGTGCCTCTGGGTGCGGGCCTGTACATTGCATTGTCCTAAGTCGTCACAGTCTGGGGTTGATATTGGTGTGGCACATTGTCCTGCATTATTTGGGCATTTCTATGTATTTGTTGGGGTGTGAACATGGTCTGCATTGGCTGTGTTTGGTTGACAGCCGGCCCTCCTTCCCACCCACCCAGCCAGTCAGTTATCCCACCATGGACTGTGCTTGCATTGCAGGGAGTGGAAGTTGTCTCTCAGGATGTCAGTCAGTGGTGTCCTGCTGTTTGTTGGTGCACAGTTGCCAGCAGGGCCTTGTGCTCCCCACAGCAGTAGCCAGTGTCAGCCATCTTGTGAGTCCTTCTCCACTCCCTGTGATGTGAGCATGGTTCAGGGTGGTGTTGATGGGACAGTTGTGGGGGTGACCAATATCAGTGACTGCCACTCCCATCATGCTATTGCCTCCACCCCCCTTCCCAGCATGCCCATGCTTCCTTCCTTTTGACTCTGCTTCCCTGTGGGGTGGGCTGCCTGTGCTGACAGGATGGCTGGGAGTGTTGTCCTGGCAGTTGTTTGGCTAAAAGTCCCAAGATTGTCCCTGTGCTTCACACAACATAACCCAGGGTGGTGGTTCTTTGTGGGATCTTGAGTTAGGATGGGAGGCATTGCATTCTACCAGGTGGGTTCTGTGGAGTTTGTGTTGAGGGGGTGTGAGGGGAGGTGCTTGTGACTATGGTCAGTGCTGCAAGTCCTCCTTCCCACCCAGCCAGCCAGATATCCCACCATGGAACGTGCTTGCATTGCAGGGAGTGGAAGTTGTCTCTCAGGATGTCAGTCAGTGGTGTCCTGCTGTTTGTTGGTGCACAGTTGCCAGCAGGGCCTTGTGCTCCCCACAGCAGTTGCCAGTGTCAGCCATCTTGTGAGTCCTTCTCCACTCCCTGTGATGTGTGCATGGTTCATGGTGGTGTTGATGGGACAGTTGTGGGGGGGCAATATGTGTGACTGCGACTCCCATGATGCTATTGGCTACACTGACTTGGCCAGCATACACAGAATTCCTTCCTTTGAGTGGTCTTCACTGTGTGTTGGTGTTGTTGTGGTGGCTACATGTCTGGATGTGTTTGTTAGTTCTATTTGTGCCACTGCCTAGCTGTAGTTGTAGTTGTGTTTGTACATGTGATGGCACAGTTGGATGTAACTTTTTTGATGGCATGTGTTGTGTTTATCTGACTGACATACACATTTTGGGATGATTCTGTTCTGGTTGCTGTGTAATTGCTATGAGTGCATGGTTTGACTCTCCCCTTGACAGTGATGTGTGTGTGTTTTGTGGCAGAATATTGTGTACATTTGTTGTGTACTCACCAGGCTCTGGGATGTTCTCTAGTCCATATACGCTCACTGGCGGAAGGATGGCCCGCACCTTCTCCTCCCAGGGCCTGAGGTATATTGGCTTGGCAGGAGGGCCACTGCCGGTGTATTGGCTGATGATGTACTCTTTCTTGAGCAGGTCCCGTACCCTCCTGCGCACGTCATACCACCTGTTCTGGATGTCGCTCTTTGTGCGCAGACATGGTGATTGTGCATTCACCCTGTTGATGATCCTCTCCCACATCTTGGTTTTCTGAGAGATGGTGGTCTGTTGGACCAGTGTGCCAAACAGCTGTGGCTCTACCCTGAGGATCTCGTCTACCATGACTTCCAATTCACAATCTAGGAACTTGTGATTCTTCTTGGGGGGCATGGTGATGGGTGGTGATGGTGAGTGATGTGTGTGTTGGTGTGCAGGTGAGGGTGTGTGAGTGTGTGTTTTGCTGGGTGTATGTGAGGTAGGTATTTGTTGGTGTGCTGATGGTGTGTGGCTTGTGTGAGGGATGAGCTGTGGGTGTGTGGTTGCTGTCTCTTGGGTGCTGGCAGTGGAATGGCATTTGCAAAGGATCATGGTTGTGATTTGTGTCCTTTATATGGGTGGAGTTGTGGGTGTGTCTTTGTTCTCTGTCCCCACCCCCCAGTATTTATTGGCTTTGTAATTGCTTGTTTGGCCTTTTTTTGTGTGATTTTTCCTTTGTACTGTCTGTGCATGTTGGCAACGTTCTTGTGACCGAGTCGGACCCTGCATTTGTCTCGTACGGTGTTCTCCGTTTCGTTCATGCTGTGTTTGTGCAGTTTTCTATTCTGCGTACGCGTCGGTCGCGGTGTTTTGTGTTGCTTCGGCTCGGTTTTGTATGCGTGTCGGTCGTACGGCTTGTCCTCCGTCCGACTCGGTCGTGGTTTTCGCGCCTTGCATCGTACTTTGCGGTTTGGAGTTCGCGTGTACGTTTCGGTCGGATTTGTTCCGGGTGCTTGTCGGTCGGTTGGATTCGCGTGTTTTTCCGACCGGATTGCTGTTTTCCGTGCGGCTCGGTCGTTCGGCTTGGGTTTGGTACGTGTCGGTCGGATTTTGCACGCCTTGCATCGTACTTGGCGTGTCGGGAGCCAAAGGTACGTGTCGGTCGGTATAATTTCCGGCTCCGAGTCGGTCGGTGCTTTTTCCGGCCCGAATCGGAATCGACCCCACAGTAGGGTTCAATGTAACAAATGGTAGAATTCACTGTAATACTCAAGCGACCGCTAAATTAAAAGCGTACTTATCGACTCTAATAAGAGATCAGCAGCACTTTATAACGGAGTGTGATTCTACCCAACCAGATTTACTCGAAGCCTTTTCCCATAATATAGGTCTCTTGGCTAAATCCTGTAAATTAACACAAGCTCCTGTTAAACGGAGATCATATTTTAACCCATTGTTTACTATAAATAGGGAAATAAATAAATTAGTGAGGGCCCAGTTCCTGAATTTTTCGTGCGAGCGAAGTTGTTTAATAAACCTATTAAAGAGGAAAAGACAGAGGAAAAAACGCTCCCTAAGAAAATAAAGGAAGATGGAGCATGGATACAGCTAAAAGAGGCAGCCTTAAAAAATTATTCCAAAAGGTATTGGGAAATAATTGCCGACTGCTGTGGCACTAGAGTGAAATCTCTCCCTATACCCATAAAAGAAGAGGAATGGAAACTTCACTTGCTAGAACTGTATTCTGCGAATCTTAATTCCTTTAGATTAACCACTGCGGCACCCGATCAGTCTAAAACTTTAGTATCCAATTATGTACATTCAATCAATGAAGTGGCCGGAGCTATTAAGAAAATGAGATCCTCAGGAGCAATGGGTCCTGATGAAATTCCCATGACGATAATTAAAAAGGAGCCACTTTTGTGGGCTACTTATCTAGCTCCATTGTTTAATCTCTGCTACTCCCTGGGGAAGACACCACCATCTTGGTCTGGAAGCATTTTAATCCCTCTATACAAAAAGGGCCTCAGAACGCACCCAGGTAATTATCGGCAAATAGCCCTATTGGAAGCTACGGGGAAAATATTTGCACGTAGTATCCTCGATCACCTTACGGAATGGGTGACGGAGAAGAAAGTCCTCCCCATAGAACAAGCAGGTTTTAGAAAAAATCATTCCACTCTAGATAATATCTCTATGCTGAAACTAATTGAGGAAAAATACACAATCTTTCGTAACTCAAATGTATACATGGCTTTCATAGACTTTTCAACAGCCTTCGATAAGGTAGATCGACCCCTATTATGGAGAAAATTGCAAAAAATGGGACTGCCCTCACCCCTGCTATCCTTAATTATTGCACTATATTCGCAAACTTGGTGCCAGATACTAATGGGTGGAAATCAAGGTTTATCAGATGTAATCCCTACAGAAAATGGTGTGAAACAAGGCTGCTTGTTAGCACTGTTGCTATTTTCTTTATATATAGCAGATTTACCCGATTGCTTTGTTCAAGCTGATGGAGATGCCCCAAAGATAAGTGGCCGGCCTTTTGCATGTCTTTTGTATGCAGATGATATAGTAGTAATGGACCTAACCCCTATTGGATTGAATAGAAAGCTGATATCACTACAAAAATATACAGTTGGCCACTTTTTGAAAATAAATGTCTCTAAAAGTAAAATCTTAATTATGAAAAGTAACAAAAGTAGAAAATCATGTAACTTTAAGTGGCAAATTGGTCCTGAAATGCTGGAGGTGGTAGACTCATACCTTTATTTAGGGAAACTCTTAACAGGTAGTACGAAGAACAAACCTCATATTGAACATTGCATTTGTAAAGCTACATCTCATGCCAATGGTTTGCGTATTTTTTACAGCGCTATGGGCAGAAGACATTTTTTACATCTACTGATGGTTTTTAAGGCAAAAATTCCTCCAACCCTGCTCTATGCGATTGAATCAATCCCTGTTAAGAATTGGAGTCTTTTAGATAGGATTGAAGGTCAGATACTACGTAAAATATGTAATTTTAACACGTTAGTTCCAACGGCAGCAATTAGACTGGAATTTGGCTTGATAAGCTCCTATATCCAAGGTTTATCCAGGGTTTTACGCTGGGGATATCAGCAAAAAAATAGCGAGCCAGATTCATTAAGAGGTCTCATGTGTTATGAAATATTCAATGTTAAGGCAGGTAATTACTCTTTTTATCGTGATTTCTCATTGGCACTAAAAATCTTTGGTATACATGAAGAATCAGTGTTCACACTTCCACCATTAAGATTCAAATCTCTCTTAAAGACCTTAAGTGGCAAAATCAGCTTTGATAGAGATACTAAATTTTGCAATTCTAAAGAGAGATTAAAACTAATAGCCAAGACAAACTCACCGAGAATTGCACAAAAATACTTATTTTGGAATTTGGAACACGGAACTCGACGTTTGCTCACTTTATGTCGTATGAATCTTTTACCTCTAAACAATTTAACAGCAAACTGGTCCCAGAATTTGAAAAATGGAAAAACTTGTAATTTGTGTAAGCTGAGCATTCAGACCTTGGACCATGTCTTGTTTGTCTGTCCAGCACTGGCTTCGAGCCGTCATCGTTGGCTTTGACCGATGTTTTTACAAAATTGTGTAAAAAATGTAGCATCAGCCCGAGACTATCTCTTTTGTCCAAAAAATGAAGCAGTGTGTGTAAAACTTTTTAATTATTTTAAGGAGTTTATGTTTATATTTTAAATCTTTTACATATTCTTTTAATTGGATGGTTAAGCCCCCTGTTTGTCATCTTCTTACGAAGTATTAGTATTTCGTCTTTAGTCAAATGGTATTTTGCACATTGATTGGCTGCTATTTACTGCTATGTTGCACAATAGGGATATGTTGCGTTCGTTTCCCACTATGTACTTGTTGTTAACTACAAAACCTAATTGAAGTGGGATTTTGGATCTATTTTGCACATGAACTGGCTGCTACTAAATTGCTTTTTGCACAGGTTAGGATTTGTTTTGTTATTCCTTTTTCATGTTGCTAATTCCAAATTGAACTTTTTAGCCGAAATTGAACTCTGGCCTTCTTTTTGCATATGAACTGGCTGCTACTTACTGCCCTTTGCACATTTTAGGATATGCTCTGTTATTCCTTTTTTCTTGCTGCTAATTTTAAATTGATCTTTTAGCTGAAGCTGAATTTTGAACTTTGTTTTGTATATGAACTGGCAGCTACTAAACGTCCTTTGTACATCCTAGGATATGCTCTGCTACTTTAATCCTTATGCTGCTAATTCTAAATGCTATTTTCTGTCGAAATGGCTCTGTGCTGCTGCCCAAATCATTGAAAAATCTTCTCCAAGGACTGAGGTTTTGTATATTATTTTGTAACTTAAATATACCTGCTATTGACCAATACGGTTCTACAGTAGAGGTCTAGGGCTCTGTTTCTGTCGTGTGCTAAATGGTATTATTGTTGAACTTCTTAAGTATTTTGCGTACTGAGACAACTGACAATATTGACTGATGTTATTTAACCCCTTCCATGCTCATGGCGAGCTGGACTCGTCATGGCACACAGTGCTCGTGTGCTCATGACGAGTCCAGCTCGTCATGGAACCCAGGGCAGGAAATCCCTCTGGTGCGGGCACCAGAGGGATTCCCTTTAATCCCTAAAGCCTCGGGAGCTGGGGAAGAGCTTCCCAGCTCCCGAGGCCCCCCCTGGTTTCCCTGAAATGACGATCGGCGCGCACGTCGCGCTGATGTCATTTCAGTGAAACTGAAACTGAAATGAGCCAAGAGGCTCATTCAGTTTCAGTTTCTACGTGCTCAGGGGGCTATCTCAGCCCCTGAGCACGTAGAAACTCAGGAGAGGTATCGTTGGAAAGGGGAGAATCTCCCTTTCCAATGGTACCCCTCCTAGTGGATCCCTGCTTGGGGATCGCCCCAGGAGGGCGATCCCCAAGCAGGATCCATCCACTAGGCACCAGGGAGGGGGAGCGGCCCCTTGGGCAAGGGCCTTTGCTCCCCCATAAAATATTTGCCAGGATTAGTCTTTCTGCCCCCCTGGGGGTAGATGGGGGCAGTAGCCCCTAATCTGCCCCCCGGGGGTAGAAAGCCCACTAGACACCAGGGATTTTTATTTAAATTATAGTTAGGGGTGGGGGCTGCCCAAAACGGGCATGCCGATGCCCCCACCCCCCGGCCACAAAATTAGTCTTTCTGCCCCCCTGGGGGGCAGATGGGGCAGTAGCCCCCAATCTGCCCCCCCGGGGGGGCAGACAGCCCACGAGATACCAGGGATTGTTTTTTAAATTATAGTTAGGGGTGGGGGCTGCCCAATATGGGCATGCCAATGCCCCCACCCCACCCCGCCGCAAAGGTACAGTCTTTCTGCCCCTCCTGGGGGCAGATGGGGGCAGTAGCCCCCAATCTGCCCCCCTGGGGGGGCAGAAAGCCCACTAGATACCAGGGATTTTTTTTAAATTATAATTTGGGGTGGGGGCTGCCCAATATGGGCATGCCAATGCCCCCACCCCACCCCGCCGCAAAGGTACAGTCTTTCTGCCCCTCCTGGGGGGCAGATGGGGGCAGTAGACCCCAATCTGCCCCCGGGGGCAGAAAGCCCACTAGACACCAGGGTTTTTTTCCCTCGATACATTTAGGGGTGGGGTTGCCCAAGATGGGCATGCCAATGCCCCAACCCCTCCCCCATGAAATTCCAGTCTTTCTGCCCCCCGGGGGGCAGATGGTGGCAGTGGCCACCAATCTGCCCCCACCCGGGGGTTCAGAAATACCCTAGATGCCAGGGATTATTTTTTTATAGGCCCGGGGTGGGGGCTGCCCAGAATGGGCATGCAAATGCCCCCAACCTACCCCCCAAAGAAAAAAAAAGACTTTCTGCCCCCCCAGGAGGCAGATGGAGGCAATAGCCCCTGATCTGCCCCCCCCGGGAGGGGGCAGAAAGCCCACTAAGCGCCAGGGATTTTTTTTATATAGGTAGGGGTGGGGGCTGCCCAGAATGGGCATGTCAATGCCCCCACCCCAAAAAAAATGCTACAGTCTTTCTGCCCCCCTGGGAGGCAGATGGGGCAATAGCACCTTATCTGCCCCCCGGGGGGCAGAAAGCCCACTAGCCACCAGGGATTTTTTTTTTTACAAAGTTTGGGGTGGGGGCTGCCAAGAATGGACATGCCAATGCCCCCACCCACCCCAAAAAAGATGTCACTGTCTTTCTGCCCCTCCCAGGAGGCAGATGGGGGCAGTAGCCCCTGATCTGCCCCCCGGGGGGGGCAGAAAGCCCACTATGTGCCAGCGATTATGCTGGCTTTTTTATACGGAGGGGTGGGGGCTGACCAGAATAGGCATCCCAATGCCGCCGACCCCCAAAAGAATAGCCACAGTCTTTCTGCCCCCTCGGGGGCATATCGGGGCAATAGCCCCTGATTTCCCCCTCCCCAGGGCGGCAGAAAGCCCACTAGGCACTGACTTTTTTTGCAAAGTGCCTAGCTGTAGATTTTGAACCCTAACTCTGCCGGCACCTAGGGAAACCTAGCAAACCTATACATTTTTGAAGACTAGATACCCAGGGGAATCCAGGATTGGGTGACTTGACTGGCTCTCACCAGGTTCTGTTACCCAGAATCCCTTGCAAACCGAAACATTTGTAAAAAAACACATTTTCCTCACATTTCTGTGGTGGAAAGTTCTGGAATCTGCGTGGATCCACAAATTTCCACCCATCCCGCGTTCCCCAAAGTCTTCCGAGAAAAATGGCACCTCACATGTGTGGGTAGGCCTAGTGCCCGCGACAGGAAACGGCCCAAACGCAACGTGGACACACCACATTTTCACAGTGAAAACGGACCCTTTTTTTGCAAAGTGCTTAGCTGTAGATTTTGAACCCTAACACTGCCAGCACCTAGGGAAACCTAGCAAACCTATACATTTTTGAAAACTAGACACCCAGGGGAATCCAGGATGGGGTGACTTGACTGGCTCTCACCAGGATCTGTTACCCAGAATCCCTTACAAACCTAAAAATATGTCCAAAAAAACACATTTTCCTCACATTTCTGTGGTGGAAAGTTCTGGAATCTGCATGGATGTATAAAATTCCACCCACCCCGTGTCCCCCAAAGTCTTCCGTGAAAAATGGTACCTCACTTGTGTGGATGGGTCAAGTACCCGCGACAGGCAAGGGCCCAAAACCTATTGAGGCGACATCAAAATTACCCATCACAAACCAACCTGGTTTTGCAAGGGGGGTCCCATGAGTTTTTGGCCCCGGGCTCAACGGCCATCTAGGGAAACCTACCCAACCCACACATTTCTGAAAACTAGACACCCGGAGGAGTCCAGCGAGGTATGGCTTGCGTGGGTCCTCCAAAAGTTTCTTACCCAGAATACCCTGCAAACCTCAAATTTAGCTGAAAAAAATCACGTTTTTCTCCAATTTCTGTGTGGGAAAGTTCTGGAATCTACGTGGATCCACAAATTTCCTACCACCCAGCTTTCCCCCAGGTCTCCCGATAAAAATGATACCTCACTCGCGTGGGTGGGTCAACTACCCGCGACAGGCAAGGGCCCAGAACGTATTGAGGAGACATCAAAATTATCTATCACAAAACAACCTGGTTTTGCAAGGGGGGTCACCTGGGTTATTGGCCCCGGCCTCAGCGGCCATCTTGGGAACCTACCAAACCCACACATTTCTGAAAACTAGACACCTGGGGGAGTCCAGCGAGGTATGGCTTGCATGAGTCCCCAAACGTTTTCCTACCCAGAATGTCCTGCAAACCTCAAATTTAGCAGAAAAAAATCACTTTTTACTCAAATTTCTCTGTGGGAAAGTTCTGGAATCTGCGTGGATCCACAAATTTCCTACCACCCTGCGTTCCCCCAGGGCTCCCGATAAAAATGGTACCTCACTTGTGTGGGTAGGCATAGTGGCTGAAACAGGAAATGGCCCAAATCGTATTGTGGAGACTTCAAAACTACCTATAACAAAACTACCTGGTTTTGGGGGGGCACCTGGTTTTTGGCCCCGGGCTCGCCGCCATCTAGGGAAACCTACCAATCCCACACATTTCTGAAAGCTAGACACCCTGGGGAGTCCAATGAGGTATGGCTTGCGTGGATCCCCCAACGTTTCCCTACCCAGAATCCCCTGCAACCCTCAAATTTAGCTGAAAAAAACATATTTTCCACATATTTTTGCGTGGAATCACCGTGCTGGCACAAATGTCCTACCACCCAGCGTTGCCCTTGTTCCCCGAGTAAAATGATACCTCACTTGTGTGGGTGTCCAAAGCAGAACTGGCTAAAAACGTATTTTTAAAAAAATATAGCGCTTAGAATTCTCGGTGCTATACCCTAAATCCCTATGTTTTGGGCTCTTCCCAGTCACAGGCCTTTGGCCCACCCACACAAGTGAGGTATCATTTTACTCGGGAGAACAAGGGGAACGCTGGGTGGTAGGACATTTGTGCCGGCACGGTGATCCCACGCAAAAATGTATGGAAAAAGTGATTTTTTCAGGTAAATTTGAGGTTTGCAGGGGATTCTGGGTAGGAAAACGTTGTGGGACCCACGCAAGCCATACCTCGCTGGACTCCCCGGGTGTCTAGCTTTCAGAAATGTTTGGGTTTGGTAGTTTCCCAAGATGGCCGCCGAGCCCAGGGCCAAAAACTCCTGGGACCCCCCTTGCAAAAACAGGTTGTTTTGTGATAAGTAATTTTGATGTCGCCTCAATAGGTTTTGGGCCCTTTTCTGTCACGGGTACTTGACCCACCCACGCAAGTGAGGTATCATTTTTATGAGGAGACCTGGGGGAACGCTGGGTGGGAGGAAATTTGTGGATCCACGTAGATTCCAGAACTTTCCCACATAGAAATTTGAGAAAAAAGTGATTTTTTCAGCTAAATTTGAGGTTTGCAGGGGATTCTGGGTAGGAAAAGTTGGGGGACCCACGCAAGCCATATCTTGCTGGACTCCCCAGGTGTCTAGTTTTCAGAAATGTGTGGGTTTGGTAGGTTTCCCTAGATGGCCACCGAGCCCAGGGCCAAAAACTCATGAGACCCCTCTTGCAAAACCAGGTTGTTTTGTGATAGGTAATTTTGATGTCGCCTCAATAGGTTTTGGGCCCTTTCCTGTCGTGGGTACTTGACCCACCCATGCGAGTGAGGTATCATTTTTATCGGGAGACATGGGGGAACACTGTGTGGTAGGAAATTTGTGGATCCACGTAGATTCCATAACTTTCCCACACAGAAATTGGAGAGAAAAGTGATTTTTTCAGCTAAATTTGAGGTTTGCAGGGCATTCTGGGTAGGAGAAACGTTGGGGGATCCACGCAAGCCATACCTCGCTGGACTCCCCGGGTGTCTAGTTTTCAGAAATGTGTGGGTTTGGTAGGTTTCCCAAGATGGCCGCCGAGCCCGGGGCCAAAAACCCAGGTGACTACCCTTGCAAAACCAGCTTGTTTTGTGATAGATCATTTTGATGTCTCCTCAATAGGTTTTGGGCCCTTTCCTGTCGTGGGTACTTGGGCCTCCCACACAAGTGAGGCACCATTTTTATCGGGAGACCTGGGGGAACGCTGGGTGGTAGGAAATTTGTGTGAGGCCAGTGATGCCACACTTTCCCACACAAAAATGTGTGAAAAAAGTGATTGTTTCAGCTAAAATTGAGGTTTGCAGGGGATTCTGGGTAAGGAAACGTTGGGGGATCCACGCAAGCCATACCTCCCTGAAAGCCCCCGGGTGTCTACTTTTCAGAAATGTGTGGGTTTGGTAGGTTTCCCTAGATGGCCACCGAGCACGGGGCCAAAACCCAGGTGACCCCTTGCAAAACCAGGTCGTTTTGTGAAAGGCCATTTTGAGGTCGCCTCACTACGTTGTGGGCCCTTGCCTGTCGCGGGTACTTGAGCCTCCCACACAAGTGAGGCACCATTTTTATTGGGAGACCTGGGGGAACGCTGGGTGGTAGGAAATTTGTGTGAGGCCAGTGATGCCACACTTTCCCACACAAAAATGTGTGAAAAAGTGATTGTTTCAGCTAAAATTGAGGTTTGCAGGGGATTCTGGGTAAGGAAACGTTGGGGGATCCACGCAAGCCATACCTCCCTGGAAGCCCCCGGGTGTCTACTTTTCAGAAATGTGTGGGTTTGGTAGGTTTCCCTAGATGGCCACCGAGCACGGGGCCAAAACCCAGGTGACCCCCTTGCAAAACCAGGTCGTTTTGTGAAAGGCCATTTTGAGGTCGCCTCACTACGTTGTGGGCCCTTGCCTGTCGCGGGTACTTGGGCCTCCCACACAAGTGAGGCACCATTTT
The DNA here is from genome assembly GCA_963921515.1 of Calotriton arnoldi. Classification (NCBI taxonomy): domain Eukaryota; kingdom Metazoa; phylum Chordata; class Amphibia; order Caudata; family Salamandridae; genus Calotriton; species Calotriton arnoldi. The sequence goes on from CAWUFW010005853.1 coordinate 57,087, forward strand.
TATCGGGAGACCTGGGGGAACGCTGGGTGATAGGAAATTTGTGTGAGGCCAGTGATGCCACACTTTCCCACACAAAAATGTGTGAAAAAAGTGATTTTTTTCAGCTAAAATTGAGGTTTGCAGGGGATTCTGGGTAAGGAAACGTTGGGGGATCCACGCAAGCCATACCTCCCTGGAAGCCCCCGGGTGTCTACTTTTCAGAAATGTGTGGGTGTGGTAGGTTTCCCTAGATGGCCACCGAGCACGGGGCCAAAAACCCAGGTGACCCCCTTGCAAAACCAGGTCGTTTTGTGAAAGGCCATTTTGAGGTCGCCTCACTACGTTGTGGGCCCTTGCCTGTCGCGGGTACTTGGGCCTCCCACACAAGTGAGGCACCATTTTTATCGGGAGACCTGGGGGAACGCTGGGTGGTAGGAAATTTGTGTGAGGCCAGTGATGCCACACTTTCCCACACAAAAATGTGTGAAAAAAGTGATTTTTTCCAGCTAAAATTGAGGTTTGCAGGGGATTCTGGGTAAGGAAACGTTGGGGGATCCACGCAAGCCATACCTCCCTGGAAGCCCCCGGGTGTCTACTTTTCAGAAATGTGTGGGTTTGGTAGGTTTCCCTAGATGGCCGCCGAGCACGGGGCCAAAAACCCAGGTGACCCCCCTTGCAAAACCAGGTAGTTTTGTGAAAGGCCATTTTGAGGTCGCCTCACTACGTTGTGGGCCCTTGCCTGTCGCGGGTACTTGGGCCTCCCACACAAGTGAGGCACCATTTTTATCGGGAGACCTGGGGGAACGCTGGGTGGTAGGACATTTGTGTGAGGCCAGTGATGCCACACTTTCCCACACACAAATGTGTGAAAAAAGTGATTTTTTCAGCTAAAATTGAGGTTTGCAGGGGATTCTGGGTAAGGAAACGTTGGGGGATCCACGCAAGCCATACCTCCCTGGAAGCCCCCAGGTGTCTACTTTTCAGAAATGTGTGTGTTTGGTAGGTTTCCCTAGGTGCCGGCAGAGCTAGGGTTCACAAACTACAGCTAGGCACTTTGCCAAAAGAGGGTCATTTCTCACTGCGAAATTGAGGTGTGACCACGTTGCGTTTTGCGCCGTTTCCTGTCGCGGGCACTAGGCCGACCCACACAAGTGAGGTACCATTTTTTTCAGAAGACTTTGGGGAACGCGGGGTGGGTGGAAATTTGTGGATCCACGCAGATTCCAGAACTTTCCATCACAGAAATGTGGGGAAAATGTGGTTTTATTGACAGTTTTTAGGTTTGCAAGGGATTCTGGGTAACAGAACCTGGTGGGAGGCAGTCCAGTCACCCCATCCTGGATTCCCCTGGGTGTCTAGTTTTCAAAAATGTATAGGTTTGCTAGGTTTCCCTAGGTGCCGGCAGAGCTAGGGTTCAAAAACTACAGCTAGGCACTTTGCCAAAAAAGGGTCATTTTTCACTGCGAAATTGAGGTGTGACCACGTTGCGTTTTGCGCCGTTTCCTGTCGCAGGCACTAGGCCGACCCACACAAGTGAGGTACCATTTTTATCGGGAGACCTGGGGGAACGCTGGGTGGTAGGAAATTTGTGTGAGGCCAGTGATGCCACACTTTCCCACACAAAAATGTGTGAAAAAAGTGATTGTTTCAGCTAAAATTGAGGTTTGCAGGGGATTCTGGGTAAGGAAACGTTGGGGGATCCACGCAAGCCATACCTCCCTGAAAGCCCCCGGGTGTCTACTTTTCAGAAATGTGTGGGTTTGGTAGGTTTCCCTAGATGGCCACCGAGCACGGGGCCAAAAACCCAGGTGACCCCTTGCAAAACCAGGTCGTTTTGTGAAAGGCCATTTTGAGGTCGCCTCACTACGTTGTGGGCCCTTTCCTGTCGTGGGTACTTGGGCCTCCCACACAAGTGAGGCACCATTTTTATCGGGAGACCTGGGGGAACGCTGGGTGGTAGGAAATTTGTGTGAGGCCAGTGATGCCACACTTTCCCACACAAAAATGTGTGAAAAAAGTGATTATTTCAGCTAAAATTGAGGTTTGCAGGGGATTCTGGGTAAGGAAACGTTGGGGGATCCACGCAAGCCATACCTCCCTGAAAGCCCCCGGGTGTCTACTTTTCAGAAATGTGTGGGTTTGGTAGGTTTCCCTAGATGGCCACCGAGCACGGGGCCAAAACCCAGGTGACCCCCTTGCAAAACCAGGTCGTTTTGTGAAAGGCCATTTTGAGGTCGCCTCACTACGTTGTGGGCCCTTGCCTGTCGCGGGTACTTGGGCCTCCCACACAAGTGAGGCACCATTTTTATCGGGAGACCTGGGGGAACGCTGGGTGGTAGGAAATTTGTGTGAGGCCAGTGATGCCACACTTTCCCACACAAAAATGTGTGAAAAAGTGATTGTTTCAGCAAAAATTGAGGTTTGCAGGGGATTCTGGGTAAGGAAACGTTGGGGGATCCACGCAAGCCATACCTCCCTGGAAGCCCCCGGGTGTCTACTTTTCAGAAATGTGTGGGTTTGGTAGGTTTCCCTAGATGGCCACCGAGCACGGGGCCAAACACCCAGGTGACCCCCTTGCAAAACCAGGTCGTTTTGTGAAAGGCCATTTTGAGGTCGCCTCACTACGTTGTGGGCCCTTGCCTGTCGCGGGTACTTGGGCCTCCCACACAAGTGAGGCACCATTTTTATCGGGAGACCTGGGGGAACGCTGGGTGATAGGAAATTTGTGTGAGGCCAGTGATGCCACACTTTCCCACACAAAAATGTGTGAAAAAAGTGATTTTTTTCAGCTAAAATTGAGGTTTGCAGGGGATTCTGGGTAAGGAAACGTTGGGGGATCCACGCAAGCCATACCTCCCTGGAAGCCCCCGGGTGTCTACTTTTCAGAAATGTGTGGGTTTGGTAGGTTTCCCTAGATGGCCACCGAGCACGGGGCCAAAAACCCAGGTGACCCCCTTGCAAAACCAGGTCGTTTTGTGAAAGGCCATTTTGAGGTCGCCTCACTACGTTGTGGGCCCTTGCCTGTCGCGGGTACTTGGGCCTCCCACACAAGTGAGGCACCATTTTTATCGGGAGACCTGGGGGAACGCTGGGTGGTAGGAAATTTGTGTGAGGCCAGTGATGCCACACTTTCCCACACAAAAATGTGTGAAAAAAGTGATTTTTTCCAGCTAAAATTGAGGTTTGCAGGGGATTCTGGGTAAGGAAACGTTGGGGGATCCACGCAAGCCATACCTCCCTGGAAGCCCCCGGGTGTCTACTTTTCAGAAATGTGTGGGTTTGGGAGGTTTCCCTAGATGGCCGCCGAGCACGGGGCCAAAAACCCAGGTGACCCCCTTGCAAAACCAGGTAGTTTTGTGAAAGGCCATTTTGAGGTCGCCTCACTACGTTGTGGGCCCTTGCCTGTCGCGGGTACTTGGGCCTCCCACACAAGTGAGGCACCATTTTTATCGGGAGACCTGGGGGAACGCTGGGTGGTAGGACATTTGTGTGAGGCCAGTGATGCCACACTTTCCCACACACAAATGTGTGAAAAAAGTGATTTTTTCAGCTAAAATTGAGGTTTGCAGGGGATTCTGGGTAAGGAAACGTTGGGGGATCCACGCAAGCCATACCTCCCTGGAAGCCCCCGGGTGTCTACTTTTCAGAAATGTGTGTGTTTGGTAGGTTTCCCTAGGTGCCGGCAGAGCTAGGGTTCACAAACTACAGCTAGGCACTTTGCCAAAAGAGGGTCATTTCTCACTGCGAAATTGAGGTGTGACCACGTTGCGTTTTGCGCCGTTTCCTGTCGCGGGCACTAGGCCGACCCACACAAGTGAGGTACCATTTTTTTCAGAAGACTTTGGGGAACGCGGGGTGGGTGGAAATTTGTGGATCCACGCAGATTCCAGAACTTTCCATCACAGAAATGTGGGGAAAATGTGGTTTTATTGACAGTTTTTAGGTTTGCAAGGGATTCTGGGTAACAGAACCTGGTGGGAGGCAGTCCAGTCACCCCATCCTGGATTCCCCTGGGTGTCTAGTTTTCAAAAATGTATAGGTTTGCTAGGTTTCCCTAGGTGCCGGCAGAGCTAGGGTTCAAAAACTACAGCTAGGCACTTTGCAAAAAAGGGTCATTTTTCACTGCGAAATTGAGGTGTGACCACGTTGCGTTTTGCGCCGTTTCCTGTCGCAGGCACTAGGCCGACCCACACAAGTGAGGTACCATTTTTCTCGGAAGACTTTGGGGAACGCGGGGTGGGTGGAAATTTGTGGATCCACGCAGATTCCAGAACTTTCCACCACAGAAATGTGGGGAAAATGTGTTTTTTTGACAATTTTTTATGTTTGCAAGGGATTCTGGGTAACAGAACCTGGTGGGAGGCAGTCAAGTCACCCCATCCTGGATTCCCCTGGGTGTCTAGTTTTCAAAAATGTATAGGTTTGCTAGGTTTCCCTAGGTGCCGGCAGAGCTAGGGTTCAAAAACTACAGCTAGGCACTTTGCCAAAAAAGGGTCATTTTTCACTGCGAAATTGAGGTGTGACCACGTTGCGTTTTGCGCCGTTTCCTGTCGCAGGCACTAGGCCGACCCACACAAGTGAGGTACCATTTTTCTCGGAAGACTTTGGGGAACGCAGGGTGGGTGGAAATTTGTGGATCCACGCAGATTCCAGAACTTTCCACCACAGAAATGTGGGGAAAATGTGTTTTTTTTGACAATTTTTTATGTTTGCAAGGGATTCTGGGTAACAGAACCTGGTGGGAGGCAGTCAAGTCACCCCATCCTGGATTCCCCTGGGTGTCTAGTTTTCAAAAATGTATAGGTTTGCTAGGTTTCCCTAGGTGCCGGCAGAGCTAGGGTTCAAAAACTACAGCTAGGCACTTTGCCAAAAAAGGTTCATTTTTCACTGCGAAATTGAGGTGTGACCACGTTGCGTTTTGCGCCGTTTCCTGTCGCAGGCACTAGGCCGAACCACACAAGTGAGGTACCATTTTTCTCGGAAGACTTTGGGGAACGCGGGGTGGGTGGAAATTTGTGGATCCACGCAGATTCCAGAACTTTCCACCACAGAAATGTGGGGAAAATGTGGTTTTTTTGACAATTATTTATGTTTGCAAGGGATTCTGGGTAACAGAACCTGGTGGGAGGCAGTCAAGTCACCCCATCCTGGATTCCCCTGGGTGTCTAGTTTTCAAAAATGTATAGGTTTGCTAGGTTTCCCTAGGTGCCGGCAGAGCTAGGGTTCAAAAACTACAGCTAGGCACTTTGCCAAAAAGGGTCATTTTTCACTGCGAAATTGAGGTGTGACCACGTTGCGTTTTGCGCCGTTTCCTGTCGCAGGCACTAGGCCGATCCACACAAGTGAGGTACCATTTTTCTCGGAAGACTTTGGGGAACGCGGGGTGGGTGGAAATTTGTGCATCCACGTAGATTCCAGAACTTTCCACCACAGAAATGTGTGGAAAATGTGGTTTTTTGGACAATTTTTTTTGTTTGCAAGGGATTCTGGGTAACAGAACCTGGTGGGAGGCAGCCAAGTCACCCCATCCTGGATTCCCCTGGGTGTCTAGTTTTCAAAAATTTATAGGTTTGCTAGGTTTCCCTAGGTGCCGGCAGAGCTAGGGTTCAAAAACTACAGCTAGGCACTTTGCCAAAAAAGGGTCATTTTTCACTGCGAAATTGAGGTGTGACCACGTTGCGTTTTGCGCCGTTTCCTGTCGCAGGCACTAGGCCGACCCACACAAGTGAGGTACCATTTTTCTCGTAAGACTTTGGGGAACGCGGGGTGGGTGGAAATTTGTGGACCCACGCAGATTCCAGAACTTTCCACCACAGAAATGTGGGGGAAATGTGGTTTTTTTGACAATTTTTTATGTTTGCAAGGGATTCTGGGTAACAGAACCTGGTGGGAGGAAGTCAAGTCACCCCATCCTGGATTCCCCTGGGTGTCTAGTTTTCAAAAATGTATAGGTTTGCTAGGTTTCCCTAGGTGCCGGCAGAGCTAGGGTTAAAAAACTACAGCTAGGCACTTTGCCAAAAAGGGTCATTTTTCACTGCGAAATTGAGGTGTGAACACGTTGCGTTTTGCGCCGTTTCCTGTCGCAGGCACTAGGCCGACCCACACAAGTGAGGTACCATTTTTCTCGTAAGACTTTGGGGAACGCGGGGTGTGTGGAAATTTGTGGATCCACGCAGATTCCAAAACTTTCCACCACAGAAATGTGGGGAAAATGTGGTTTTTTTGACAATTTTTTAGGTTTGCAAGGGATTCTGGGTAACAGAACCTGGTGGGAGGAAGTCAAGTCACCCCATCCTGGATTCCCCTGGGTGTCTAGTTTTCAAAAATGTATAGGTTTGCTAGGTTTCCTAGGTTCCGGCAGTGCTAGGGTTCAAAAACTACACCTAGGCACTTTGCAAAAAAAGGGTAATTTTTCATTGTGAAAATGTGGTACGTCCACGTTGCATTTTGAGCCATTTTCTGTTGTGGGCACAAGGGCTACCCACACAAGTGAGGTACCATTTTTATCGGGAGACTTTGGGTAACACAGAATTGTAGAGCAACTGTTATTACCTATTGACTTTCGATGCATTTCTGCCTTCCAAATGAAAGACAATGTGTAAAAAGAAGTCATTTTGAAAAATGACCTATAATTCTCATGCTAGTATGGGTACTCCCAATTTCGGAAATGTGCAAATATCTACTGTTTCTAAAATCTACATTTTGTTCCCATTTCAGAAATACATAGGTGTCTTTCATAACAATTTTTCCATGTATACATTTTCCCAAAATAATTGCTATATACCCGGTACATAATAAAAAACCATTGCAAGATGCTGCTCAATTATTGGCTCTGGGTTCGTCGGGTTCTTGGTGAACCTACAAGTCCTATATATCCCTACAACCAGAAAGGTCCAGCGGATATAACGGTATATTGCCTTCAAATAGCTGTCATAATTAGAAGAAGTTACAGGTGAAAACGTTGACACAAATGGCTGTTTTTTTCAACTAATTTTCAATTTTTCCTTTATTTAACTGTTAGTTTCTATAAGGAAAACTTTAAGGATCTACACAAATGACCCCTTGCTGAATTCAGAATTTTGTCTACTTTTCAGAAATGTATGGCTTTCCAGGATCCATTATTGGTTTCATACCCATTTCTACCATTAACTGGAAGGAGGTTGAAAGCACAAAAAATAGCAAAAATAGGCTATGTCCCAGAAAAATGCCAAAACTGTGTAAAAAAGTTGGTTTTCTGACAAAAGTCTGCTTGTCCCTGAAAGCTGGGAAGATGGTGATTTCAGCACCACAACCCCTTTTTTATGCCATTTGCAGGGAAAAATCAAGACGCTTTCATCTGTTGCCCTTTTTCGCATTTTTCCCAAAAAAAACAAAATTTAGCTGTATTTTGACTAATTTCTGGGTCCCCTCCAGGGGAATCCACAAACCCTGGGTACCTTTACAATCCCCATGATGTTAGAAAAAAAGGACGCAAATTTGGCATGGATACCTTATGTGGTCAAAAAGTTACAGGGGCCTAAGCGCGCACTACCCCAAATAGCCAAAAAAAGGCTTAGCACAGGAGGGGAAAAGGCCTAGCAGCGAAGGGGTTAAAGGAATTTTAGCCTGGCTAGCGCAGGTCTCTGAGAATTTTATTATGGCCCGTGGATTGAGTTCTGTTATGTTTTTATTACTTGTAATAATATGCATGTACTTTTATGTAGACCTCTTAGGAGTTCCAAATCTTTAATAAAATATTGAATTGAATTGAGTCTATTAGTAGGGCCATGGTGCCTTCGGGTGGATGGTATGCTTGAAAGATCCATTATAAAATACAGTGCAATGCCAATTACATTTGATTTTAGCGCCTTCCGCACTGACTTGAGACAAGAAGTATGATAAGTGTCATGCCATTACATCCTCAATCGTGCAAACCTTCCTAAAAGACAGTTATTATTTCAGTACATCGAGTCTCCCTTGTGTTTTCACGCTGCGCTAAAATTGAATGATAGGTTATTTGTAAGTAGCTTGAAATTGAACTGCTCCCACCTGAGAATGCCCAGTGCAGAGATAGTGAATATACAGCGCCCAGGATTTGAGTGCACATGGACTTCCTTTAAGGAATTTGAGTGTCTAACTGGCTGTTACAAATATGTGTGTGGTTTAGTGTGCATTTTTACCCATCGTAAAATTAAAAATATTTTTTATTTTATTTCAACTTATAGAGTGTTGATTGTTAACTCAAGATATTAAACACCTGCGATGTTAAGCATGTAGAATTGGAAGTTAAGAATTAGTTTTTGAAATGTTTAGCTGCACTCGTTCAGATTACAAATCATGCATTTAGGTGCATTTCTATAGTAGAAATGAACTCTAACATTTTCTGGAAAAAGCTAATGCTGAATGAATGAGCTGAGAACAATGAGATCTGCTTCACTGAAGTAGTTAATGAGCATTATTATCAGCTCGACTGGTCACTGAGCAGTCTGAAATTAAATTAATTACACATCATTGTTAAAAAGTTGAAAGGAAATAAAACATTATTTATTCCTTTCAGTGTTGAAAAAATATATTAGCCTTGAAAGCCTGCAAGCCTCACAGCTCTTAGAGCCCTCTATAAAGGGCTCATGGGAATGTGAGACAAACAAATGATCGAGGGTGAATATATTATCAGACAGCACATGGACGATCTAGATTCTTCCCTCCCTTTTGCAAAGTTCCTAAAATCTAAGCCCTTGGTTTTGGAGTAGAACTTTAAACATCTGTTTATTGATATTTAGTACTATCTAGTGCTTTGTGTAAGGAATTATGTTACTGGTTGGGGGTGGGGGCAAAACCCTACTCAAGCAGCAACCACAATCATTGTCACGGTGAAGTCACAAGCAAACCCCAAATTAATCTGTGGTTAAACCCTCTGGGAGCTTGGCACAAGCAGCCAGGCTTAACTTAGAGGCAAGGTGTAAATCATTATTGCAGCACTTCAAAAAGTAATGAAGCAAATACACAAAAGAAGAAAACTCCCACACCAACTTAGAAAAATAGAGTAAAATGTAATAAATAATTTAACATCAAAATGAAAAATCCAATCAGTAGAACCAGAGATATGCAATTTCAAAGATTTCAGGTTTAAGCAAAATGCCTAAAAGCACAAAGCACCACTCACAGTTATCTGGTCGTGTGAGACCTGGTAAAAGTCAGAAGTTCAGGCTGACTGCGATGGAGCACCGGCCAGATACAGGACAATGGAAGTCCAGGCCGGGTGCCGCGGACGATCGTTGCTGTAGCACAAAGGTCTGGTTGGGTGTCATGAACGGTCGTGGCTGGAGCTTCGCATTGGCGGTCACCGTGAGGTGTCAATGCTGTAGCGAAAAATGCAGATCTTGCATTGCCGGGTGCCACTGGTGGTCGCTATGGCTCAAAGAGTCGGGTTCATCGGAACTTCGCGTTGGCGGTTGGCACAGGCTGCAAGATCTTGGCACGAATGGGCCCATTCGTGAAGAGTCCAAAATTTCATTTCTCATTTTCTTGAGGAGAGAGCTCAACTGATGCCACACAAGGGCACCTTTTGGGAATCAGGAATTCACTCCAGCAGAGGCCAGCAGGTCCAGTTGCAAGTCCAGGAAGCAGGTCACCTGGGAAGTTACAGGGAACCTCAGGAGCTTGCTATGTCCTTGTAGCTCAGAATAAGAAGTCAGCTAGCTGACCCTTGAAGTCACTTCAGCCTGGTATGAAAGGTGCAGGTCCAGTCTTCCTTCTTAGCAAGCAGGGCAGCAGAATGGCAGCCTTTCCGACAGCAAAACAGCACAGCAGTAGCCACAGGTCTAGGAGTGTACTGAAGAGTTGGGTCTGAGAGTCCAATATTTATATCTCGTGCCCTCTTTGAAGTAGGAGAAGGTTCTGGAGGTTCGCAACCCTGGAGGTGCTTGGAATTTCCTGCCTCCCTGCCCTTGCCCAACTTGTCTGGAGTCACAATAGGCTAGTGTAAAACCTTTGTGAGTGTTGCTTAGGCAGGGCCTTTGGTATGTGCAAGTGAGGTAGGTAACAGTCAGCGATGGCCCATCCTGCCAACACCTATGCTCCTTTGTCTCACTGTCTGGAAGCCTTATGCAAAGACCAACTGCCAGCTACACCTAGTCATATGACCCAAGAAACAGGCTGCAGATACCAAATAGGACAAGAAAATACCAACTTTCTAAAAGTTGCATTTTCTGAATTGTGACTTAAAATCCGACTTTACCATTAAAGAGAGTTTTAAATTCCAACTTTTTGGACACAAAACTTAACATTCCCACATGCTCCAAATTGAAAGTTATCACTTATTAAATGTAATAAGTTAACCCAATGTTATCCTATGTGAGAGACAGGCCTTGCAGTAATTAAAAAAATATTTTAAGACTTTTTCACTACCAGGACATGTAAAGCTTAAATGCACATTTCCAACTTTTTAAATGCACTGCAACCTGCCCTATGGCTGTTTAGCACCTACACTAGGAGTGACCTATATGTATTAAAAAGGAAGCTTTAGACCTGGCAAAAGGTTTATTTTGACAAGTCATAATGGCAGCTTAAAACTGCACACAGGCTGCAATGGCAGGACTTAGACATGTATAAAGGGCTACTTAAGTGGGTGGCACAAGTGCTGCAGGCCCACCAGTAGCACTTAATTTATAGGCCCTGGTAACCGGTAGTACCACTTTACTAGGGACTTACAAGTAAATTAAATTTGCCAATTGGTTGCGAGCCAATTTTACCATGTTTAAAGGAGAGAGCACAAGAACTTTAGCACTGGTTAGCATTGGTAAAGAGCACAGCGCCCTAAAAGCCAACAAAAATGGATTCAGAAAACATGAGTGTGAAGGCAAAAGGTTTGGGGATGACCCTGCAAAAAGAGGCCAAGTCGAAGACTTAGAGTCATTGTACTACAACAAGTTGTGATACCATAAGATCCCTTGGTGGTAGATGTTGCTTTAATATAGATGGCTAAAGTGGCCAAGTGAAGTCTTTGCTCAGGCACAGACTCTGTAAGCTTCAATCTTGCACTTTTGCATGGGAGCTAGTGAAGCAAAAGAGATAATGGAGAGTAATCAGCAATATACAAGTTCAAGTGCTTGGAATTTTGTTGAAGGAGGGTTTATCTTATGTTGAGGAGAGGAGTCATTTTATCATAGATCAGTAAGTAGTTCAAAGATAAAGTGAAGAGAGTTCCACAGTGGAGTGCAGGAGTGAAGCAGGTGTGAGGGGAGCAGGCAGACCGTGAGGCTTCAAAATGATAGATGTTTAGGAAGGAAAAAAGATTTTTGTTCTCAAGCGTGCCACATCTTAAAAAAATTGGAGAAGCATAAGGTTTGCCCAAACCTACACGGCCTGTTTGGGCGCAAGACTGGACAGGTCCCAGGCTTCTCTTACACAGAGGCCAACAAAAATAAAGACTTTACTTTGAATGCCAATACACTGATGGAATACTTGGACTATCCCAATAAATACATCCTAGAAACTAACATGATCTTCGCTGACATAAAGAGTGAAAAGGAGAGCCGTAATTTGGTAGCTTACCTGAAGCAGATGACCTCAAACTGACAGATCAGTATGTCATATGTCTGTGGATTGCAAACTGTCCGGAAGAGGCACTTTTTAAACTACATTTTTGGACTTTGTACTGTGTAAGTTCTCCATTGAGCCATGTATTGTTCGTACACTGAATTTCCAATGGGTATTTCGAGTTCCACACGAGAGTGGTGGCCACTCAGAAAACCCACTCTAACAGGAAGCATGCTTTGATTAGGAGTAGATAGGAGGACAGAGCTCTTTGTGGATTTGTTATGAATGAGAGGGGTTTAGTTTTTATGCAATGTATGTTTTTGTTGAACAAAGCACCATATGCAAGTTCAAGTATATGAAATGGGTGTGAAGAATAGGCTACATGTGGTTACCAGCATTCCAGCGTCTGATCAGGTGGAGCACATAACACTAAAATCCATACATTGTTACACTACTTGTATACATTTCTTTCAATGCCAGGGTCAGACTGGTGAAGAAAATCGGCACAGGCACTAAAATAAAAGTGGCCGTCATTAGTGAATTAGAAAGTTAAAAAAACAGTCCATGCTTGCAAATTGAGGCATTTTTTAACTTTTAGAAACAAACTCTATAATTATGTTGAAAGGTACGGAAGATTGCCTGGATTTGAGCTTGCTGCAGGCAATGTTTGTTTTGATATCAGGGAAATCAATGGAAAAACCAGCCCAACAAGCCATAAAGTAAGCCTACAGGCTGCCAAAAAAGTTCCACACACTGACCTGTCCGAAACTCAAGATGCACCTTAACAAGCAGGTGTCTAGCTCTTCTCGTGAGAAGAAAGTGAGAAGGCCTTCTGAAGTACATACAGAGGGAGACGGTAGAAATACTGACCGCTAAATCTGCGGTTCTCACTAGGTTACCTCATCTTCAAAGCAAGGCTATGTGAAATTGAGCAGTCAGGCAATGTACAACAATGAAATACAAGATGGCAGTGCGTTGAAAATGCCTGTCAATGTGCTGTAATGCAAAGGCGTGCAGTACTTGCACTTTCAGCAGGTATAAAAATGAATTTACATGTGTTATTACAACATCTGCAGATAAAAAAATGTCAGCACTAAGTACAAGGATAAGTATGTGAACCTTAAGTCTAACCCTATTTCATAAAATTAAACCTCACCCTAATCCCAAATTCATCCCTAAATCTTACCATAACCATTATCCTAGACCACATGTTACCTCTAGCCCAAAATCTTACCTTGACCTTTAGCCTAATATTCAACCCTAATATTCACCATACCAAAAACCTAATGAAAGCCCTTACCTTAGCCCTAACCCTAATCATGATATCGTTCTTTACTATGACCTTAAACCTAAGGATAGGCTTATCTCAACACAAACCCCAAAATGAACCCAGACTATAATTCTACCCTTACCCTTAGTAGTGATAAGTATATGGGTATTCTCAATAGTTATATTAATGTAGTGGCACCTTTATAATGGCATATTGTCCTAGAGGGTTCTGAGTGGTGGAGGTGCACTATTAGCTCCACCTGACAATTTATTCTATGATGCTTTTCAAGCAGCCTTTGACATTGACCAGCTGCTTCACTTCTTCGCTCCTGTTATCCCATTTCCAAAGCCCTGAATCACTCTCACCATCATGTTAATCAAGACACTTCTTTGTGGGCTTCTCCAAAATTCAGAGGAGGTCCTCAATGCCACCTGTCACAATAGTTTTAGACAATGTAAAAAACATCCTACTATTAATGTCTCATAAATCCACCATAAACAACCATTCTGCATCATTAACCCTTTACAAGCTTCCCTAGCAGTCAGCCAGCAGCTTTGCTTCTCTTTCTCCTTTAAGATCACTCTAATTAAAAACATACTGAAAACACGTCTCAGTGCCCATTCACACTCGTATTTCCCCTTCTCTTACTCCCCACCCTGTTCATTTTGACAACTTCTTCAGAGCTTATTACGATATTTACAGCTGGCAATACCTTCTCCTCTCAGTCCACTCCCTTCAGCGTTGAAACCATTTAAACACACACAATTTGTTTTGATTTTGCCTCATCACACTATTCAACTACATCCTCCTCTTAACCACCTACATTTCAAATCAGAAATATTCTACTAATTCTCAGGTGTATGATTCTACAACACAGGCCTCTACCTGCTTTAAAAGTACCCTACCACCATTTACCACTACCCACCCCTGAACCCTAAATTTACCCTTACCTCCCTCTGCCACTGCCCACCACTAAACCCTAAAATTACCCTTACCTCCCTTTACCTCTACCCAACTACCCATCCCTGAACCCTGAAATTACCTACTTTTCAAAATTATTTTATTTAAAATATACACACACATCACACACACACACACACTGAAATAAATCAAAGGTTAAAAGGACATTATAGTTAGGTGAAAACGTCAGGTAAAACATACCATTTTAAATTAACAAAACCACTGAAATTCACCAGTTATAAATATCTCAACTAACTGTAACTTGTGCCCTAAAATAACTATAACTCGCGCCTCCACCATGCACAGTGTTGTCATCAATGATATAATTTCAGATGTTGCAGTGTTGGCAGTAGGTAGTTTTAGTTAGGACTATGTTTCCATCGGAAAATAATTTTTGACTTGCCTACATCTTTGGCGTCGTTTGATGAATCGTCACATAATTTTCCCAAAAAGTGCCCAGGTGAGTCTTGTTATGCATAGAAAGTTTCCGGGTAATCCATCAAGCGGGGGCTGAGAAAAAGGGCGGGTAAGAAAAAGTATGTTTCACATGTTAAATACCATAGGCGTTTTGAACACTACTAAATCCCGAACCGCTGGACCGAATTACACCAAATTTGGCAGAAAGGTAGCTTTTGGTTAACAGATCACACTTTCAGTTATTTGGTGTGAATCCATTCAGTAGTTATTGAGAAATTTAAAAAAAATCAAATGTGTATATCTACGATTGTGTCTAATTTGCGAATAATAACGAGCTCATGCAGAGATCTGCAGAGCTCTGATTGGCTGCCAACACTTCAATCAGGAAGTGTTGGCAGCCATCTTGGGACTCGGCTTCAAAACCAAATGCTGAAAAAAAGAAAAGGAGACAGGGTACGAATACCCTGACCATCAAGCTCTGCTGCTGGGGTCCCAGAGGGACACCCCGCCACAAAAAGCACTTAAAAAAAAAAAAACAAATAGCAGCGCAATTCGTGGCAAAAGTAAAAAAAAAAAAGTGTGGGCTCCAGCTCTTAGTTTGAAAAAGGCCCATGGGGGGGCAGGCCCGGGGGGAATTTTTTAAAAAAAAGGGAGGGAGGCCCACGGGGCCCCCCTCCTAAGGCTCTTAGAGCCCTGGAAACCACCACCTCCCCAGGGCATGATGGAGGGGGGCTGCGCGGACCCCCCTCATGGGCTTCCTCGAAGCCCCAGGGACCACCTCCTCCTCGGGATTTTCATTTTAATAATGGAGGGGTGCTGCACGGACCCCCCCCCTGGGCTTACTGCAAGGCCCGGGGCGCACCACCTACCCAGGGCAATAAAATTAACAAATTGTGGGGGACTGCACGGTCCCCCCAGGCCTCAGGGACCACCACCTCACCAGGGCCTACACAATATACAATACTGGAAGGGGGCCAGGAGACCCCCCTCCCGGGCCATATATGGCCCCAGGGACCACCACCTCCCCGGGGCCAGCCTGTGTAAACAGAAGGAGGGGGCCATGCGGCCCCCCTCCTGGAGCCATGTATGGCCCTGGGGATCGCCACCCTCAAGGGCTGAATCCTGCTATGTCCTAGGGTGCCTACTTCAGGACATAGCTGTTTGCTCTGACTTGGTGGGAGCTGTGACCGCTCCCGCCATGTCAGAGCACACATGGGGTCCACTCCCAGCAAGTGAGAGCTGTGAAACCGCTCCAATTTGCTAAGAGCAGAGGTTTCATCTGTTGGAAACAGACAAAAGGATTACTCTCACACACAGGGAGCTACATGTTTAGCAGCTCCCTGTGTGTAAGAGCAATGCCAGCTCTTGCAGGAGGCGGGGAGCCGGCAGGGACCACAGGCTCAACCAGGCTCTCACATGGTCGCCAACGGTGCTCACTGGGTGCACTGGGTGGGCTCTAGAGCAAAGCAAACACAAGGAGATGTGGATGGAGCGCTGAAACTTTTCAGACACTCACCCCCAGTCAAAGATCTGGGTTGAGTCCATCATCGTTCTTTAGCTCACTTCGCCACCCCAGTTCATACCCAGCCATATGCAAATCAGTCTTGACCCTGATCCTCATGGGAACAGTCCAGCCTGACCTGCAAAGCCAGGACTTCCCTGGACCGGAAACAAGCATCCTAGAGCACCCAGCATTTGAAGGCTGGGCCTCGGGGGATGGGGTGCCCGGGGCCAAACCGGCCCAGGAGGCCACGCGACCTCCCCCTCCCCAATTGAATTAAGGCCAGGTCCCGGAAGATGGGGTCCCTGGGGCCGAAATCGACCCGCGAGGGTAGCCATGCGCCCCTCCCTCCATAGCTGCCAAAGTTTCAGATTGCTATTGGAGACATTTTCATAATTTCAGTGTAATTGTGAGTGACATTTCAACGACTATGAGTGACAGTTTTACAGAGCAAAATTAAGCAATGAAGATGAGGACAACATATAAATATCAGAAATTTCACCCATTTGACCAACGAGAAACTCTAAGAAGATCTTAAAAGTGCTGCAAAGCACCAGAAATGGAAGGGCACTAATCAGAGACAGACTGCATGACTGCAGTTCTCAATTAACAGGACAGGCTCAGAAATTTTGAACTTGTCAAGATACACTATATAGGCGTTTTTCAAGACATGGGAGACTACGTGCATTTATGTTTGCTGCAACACAAGGTTTGTGGAAATATAATGGAAATCAACAGCAAAACCCACAATACCGGATTCAACAGTCCGATAAACTGGCATAGAAATCAGCCCACCCTCTGACTTGTCACATGGTGACACCCACTGTTCGAGGAGCGTAATGATGGTGCTCGAGTCAAGGAAAAAGAAAGCTCTTAGCTGCCGCCTGCCACTTCACACACTGTAGGTGTTTATCAAGGTATGGGAGACTTTAATGATGCTGTAGGCAAAGATAGCATCCAATGATGGTGCTCGAGTCAAGGAAAAAGAAAGCTCTTAGCTGCCGCCTGCCACTTCACACACTGTAGGTGTTTATCAAGGTATGGGAGACTTTAATGATGCTGCAGGCAAATATAGCATCCAATGATGCTGAATCATCTCACTTAGATCATACACGACATGCAGTAATTACATATATACATGGTATAGTACCTTATTATAGGTCTTGGATTATCTGTCATGTACCACTAAGGCGAGGGGAAAAACCGTCTGATGAAATTCGCAGTATGACGTAATACTGATCTGTACATTTAAATATGTATATGATTCGTGGTATAAAAGCAAAAAAGTAATTCTGTTTACCATTAGAGTAAATATGTACATACCACAATAAAATTGTAGTACATGACAGGTAATCCAAGACCTATAATAAGGTACTATACCATGTATATATGTAAATACTGCATGTCGTGTATGATCTAAGTGAGAAGATTCAGCATCATTTGATGCTATCTCGGGTACTATACCTGGAATTACAGGACTTAAGACAAAAGGTGCAAATGGGATATAAAGAACCATACGTAAAATGCCACTTGGCGTTATAAGGAATATCAAATGTGCCATGCTAACACTCTTGTTTTAATGTTACAATATACCATTACAAAATGGCCGCTACATTATCTCAGCAATTCATGAGAGAAATATGTGTAGTCCTTTTTCCATGTCTATATCAAAACATGTAAATTTGTGGTTGCGTTTTAAAACCAGTGTGTGAACAAGGGGAAGAGGGTCTCCGAAACGCGTAACGGGGTGAAATAAAATCTGAAGCTGGTGAAACTTTACCGAGTGAGCGCCTATCTGGTGAAACATTTGTAATTTGAAAGTCGGTGGGCTTCGCCGACATGATGCTCTAACTGCCGCGGGCGAGAGAAGGGCAGTAGAAGCAAGCCGTATGGAATATATATATATATATATATATATTTTCTGCTCCAAAGGTTGTCCACCTGGTGAGTAGCACTCGATCAGCAGCTTTGTTTATGATAGGCAGGGACGAGGATCCGCTTGTAGAAGCTTCTCCGTAATGGAAATGCCTGACGCGTTTTGAAGCTCCATATGCTCCAGGTGGACAACCTTTGGAGCAGAATATATATATATATATATATATTATCTACTGGCGGTCGCCAGTAGATAGTTATAGTTACAACCTATTATCCATAGGAAATCCGCGACATTCTATTTGAAATAACTCTCTTGCCGGTTGACGTATCTTCGCAAAATTTTCAAACTTTGTGGGGCGCTCCGGTCCGCTCCTACCCTGAAAGTCTCGGGGGATTCGTTAAGCGGGGGCCGAGAAAAAGGGGGGTCCCAAAACGCGTTTTCCCCATGCAATTTTCCATAGGAAACTTTAGACACGGCTACAGCCCGAACTGCTGAACGGAATTACACCAAATTTGGCAAAGAGGTAGATCTTGGTTCAGAAAGAACCCTTTTGTTAAATGGTGTAAATCCGTTCAGTAGTTGCTGAGAAAATCAAAAGTAAAAAGATAGATATATCTAGGGCCGCGGATCCTCCCGAGCACGAGCTTTATGTTAATTGGCTGTCAACACTCCAAACCAGGAAGTGTTGGCAGCCATTTTGTCCCTCGGTAGAACCGAGGGACAGAAACAAGTGCGCAAGGCGCACAAAGGGGGCAGGGTAGAAACACCCTGACCCCCTAGGTCTGCTCAGGGGGTCCCACAAGGATTGTGTGAACAAGGGCAAGTGGTGCCCGAAACGCGTAATCAGGATTAGGAAACAGGAATAAAGCTTTGACTTGCCTGCAGTTTTGGTGGTTCGTGAATCCTTTGTTGCTGAAGTGGTGTGGATTGGCGCTGCGAGCAGACGAAGGATTTTGGTGATTTTATATATATATGGTGTTGTTTGAAATGGTATGTTTTAACTGACATTTTGCACCTAACTAAAATGTTACTTTAACCTTTGGTATATTCAGTGAATTTCGAAGGTTTTTTTTAATGTAAAGAAATATTATATTATCATACGTAATGCCAACCCCAAATGCCATTTGGCCTTTGGCTGTGCGCGGCATGGGATTGGCTGCAGGGCCTGATCAACCTATTGCTAACAGCCAACCCCATGCCGCACATGGTCTTAGGCCTAGGCGGGCATGGGGTTAGACGCAGGGCCTGGCCATAACCCCTCGAGGGCATCCTACCCCACACTGATGCCCATCCCCACTAGTGCCCAATCACTCCACTGCACACAAAGCATGCACAGCAAGGGTTGGGCACAGGTCCTGGTGCCCAAACTCCAGCAGGCACACATGGCTGAATTTAAGGGGTGTCATTTTATGTAAGACAGAGCTGCTGACTTTGTCAGAGGGTCAAAACCTCAAAATATATAAAGTAGGCCTATTGGCTTTATGAAGGGGTCAGAATATCAACAGATGTAAAGCACATGCATTGTCTTTGTCAGAAAATGACCAATAGTTATAATGAAATGCATATTTCATTAATTCACACAGTTCAATGTTTGATAAAAGTGGTTGTCATTAAAAAAATGTATAACGTTTTATAAAAAAATCAACACATCTTTGAGTCTTTTTATACATTTTTCAAGCTATAAAGTGCAGCCAAAAGAACCAACCATAGGGGGTCTCTGCACTCCTGCTGAAGAGCCTAGAGCTCCAGCCAGGAGTGCTTTAAAAAATATGGCAAGCTCTCCTGGGGTCAAGGATTTAATAACCCAAGTCTTACTGCTTAATGTTGCTGGGGGCACTGCTGCACTTCCTGTAGCCCCCCACAACATATAAAAAGGCTTGGTGGTGCTAATGGACATCACCAGGCTGAAAAGATATACAAATATGTTTCAAAAGCTCATGCAGGGCATTATGGGGCGCTCTTTGCAAGCAGCAGTGAATAATAAATGAGCGGCTCCTCCTGCTCATTTATAATTTCTTTTGTTTTAAATTTATATTTTGGGTGTCCCGGTAACCACATGGGACACTCAGATCTTGGGGCTGTGGGGGGAGACCAGGGCCTCCGTGGCCCGCCAATTCTTTTTTTTTAAGTTTTGGGAAAAGGGGCCACATTCTTTTTTAAGGGGAAGGGCTGTGCATCCCCCCTCCCTGACCCAATACTGGCCCCCCGGAGAACCCATCCCCTGGAGGCATTTTTAGGGGGATGAGGCATGCAGCTCCCCTCCCCAAGCCAAAACTGGCCCTGGAGACCTCACTACCCTGGGGTCCTTTTCATTGTTAATGTGACCGGGCACACGGCCACCCTCCCTGAGCTTTTACAGGCCAAATGTACCCCATACCCAAGTGCCGTAGGTGGGTGCCATGGGCCTTTTGAGCCTCTAGGAGGGTGGCTGTGCACTACTCTCACCGTTTAAATAATTTTGGCTCAGGAGGATGCCTTTCCCAGGGCCTTTAGAGGCTCAGGGAGGGGGCTACATGCCCCTTCCGTAAATATTGAAATGCATTGTAGACCCTGGAACATTTTATTTTTTAAATATGATTTTTCAAAAACCTTTTGACACAGATTCATTGATCCACTGCATATTTATGGTAAAATAATATATATATATATATATATATATATATGTTTTTGGTCCCAGGGGTGTCCCTCTGGGGCCCCTCACCAAAGCCTAGGATGGCAGGGTATCCTTTCCCTGCCTGCTTATATTTCTTTAAAACTTTTTTTCCAGGACTCAGGACTGAGTCCAGGGTCCTAAGATGTCTGCCAGCAAATCGTTGTTGGGATAGTGAGCACCATTTGGGGGCACGCAATAATAACACTCAATAAATGATTGCCTAGCCAGTGCTTTTTCTGTAGAAAAGCAAAAACATTTATTACACACGCACTACTACACTACCTCACATTAATTTACAAACATATACATCAAGCAGATTGAAAATAACTTAAATGATGTTTTACAATCATATTTAACCCTTAAAGGGTCATGGCCCTCAAAATCACAGTACTCCCCCCCCCCCCATCATTACCAGGTAGACATCACAATAGGGGGTAGCACTTTAAATAACAAAGCCTATTGGCTTTATCAAGGGACAAAACATACTCTCAAGCTTTTTGGCTTTGGAAAAGGTTCACAAGTAATCCATATGTTAAAACCTCCATCATTTCACTGTAATCCCAATTCATGTAAAATGCAATCAGTAATTTTCAATAAAGCATTTCAACATTGATAAAATAAATAATTGCCAGCCTTAATGTTTAATAGAGCAATGAAGATAAACACAACGTGTCTGTGTCTTTTTTTATACACCTTCAAGCCACATAAAATGTAGTCACAGAACCAGCCCCTAGAGGGCGCTGCACTCTCGGTTGAAGTGCTAAAGCTCCAGCATGGGGAGTGCTTAAAAAATGAGGAAAATCAAAGTGGGGGTCATAATCTCCTTGCCCACACAAACGTAGGGTCGCTTTAGAGAAGTTACTGAGGGGGGGGCTGCTGTGTCTCCAACAGGCCCTACAACATCGTTGGTGGTGTTCATGCCTATTTTGGAGCCACCAGAGACAAGAAAAATAGGCAAACTGGAGAAGCCCCACAGAGAATTATGGGGTGCTAATTCGAGGAGCAGGGAATTTTATATTAGCAGCTCGAGCCACTTTGTCTACTGGCATGTGGACTCGTACGGAGCACCCTTTTTCTTTGGTTGTGGTTTATCTTTTTTAAGGGGGGTGCCCGGTCTCATGCAAACACCCCCATCCTCCACTTTGTTGGGGCCGCGTTCCTGCCTCCCCTTAATTAATATACCCAGCCCCGGAGGATGGGGTCCCTGGGGCTAAAAATGGGCTCAGGGAGGGGGGGGCTACTCATGCCCCTCCCCATATATTTAATATAAAATTGGTGGCTGCCATTCTTTTTTTGTTTGTTTTTGCTGCGATCCTGCTGGACTCCCACAGTATCACGGAAAAAATGTTGATTTTTTTATTTTGCCTAAGGAGGGGTCCCTCTAGGTACCCCACAGGGCCTAGAGGGCAGGGCATCTCTACCCCGCCCCCTTATATTATTTTTTTCTAAACTTCAGGATAAGGGACTAAGTCCCCGAGCCCTGTAATGGCTGCCAGCAACATTTTTCTCATGTTGCTAGCAGCCAATCCGAGTGCTTGCTCCTGTGAGAGCGAATTGGCCCAAGTGAAAAAAAGCTCCCTGGGCCAAACAGAAATCTCCATATTTTAAATTTGGATTCAAGGGACTCTTGCAACTGTCCCTCGAACTCAACGATCCAGATATACCAATATTTTTAGACATTAATATCTAAAACTACTTAACGGATTTACACCAAATCACAAAAAGCACAATCTGCGAATCAAAAGCCAGCTTCTTGCCGAATTTAGTGTAATTCTGTTTAACAGTTTTTGCAGTTGTGCTGGCTTAAAAAGTCTACGAAAATGCATGGGGATTTTACCCTTTGGGACCTCCCCTTTGTCATGCCACCCGCTTGATGGATCACCCTGAAAATTTCCATGCACAAACTATATAAACAAGAGCACGTTTTGGGAAGTTTTGTGAAGATTCCTCAAACAGCACCAAAGTTATAAGCCTAACATGGAAACACTGACCTAACTATAACTATCCCGTGGCGACCACCACTGGGTATTTATGTATACACTTACCTGACTTATAATTACCATGCTTGGTAAAGGATGCATGGAAAAGACTGCGTGATAAAGATGTTTCTGATTCTCAAGCAGCCAACCCATTCTCTCACCTCTCTCAAACTATTGCTTGTATTACAGTTCAATTCACTTTATGCATTAATGCTCAGAACCTACATAACTATGCCCAATTTGACAAGACATATATCAAACTTCTTAAACTAGATTACCACTGCACACCTCAATCACCTTTCATTATTATTATCTTCCTTAATCTCTTGCTGATGTAAGATAGCAGTAAAAATGTATCTCAGCATTCGCAATGTAGATTCCTTCAAACCACAACCAGCCTCTACTTGATCTCAGGAAGTCACAGACTGAGGCTAATAAGACAGAAAAGAAGTAGATTTTATATGAAGCCTCTGGGAAGGAAATTCTTAGAAGCCAGGGCCCAATTCACAAAGATAAAGTGAGACAAAAGTCTAACTTTATGACTTTCGGTATTCACAAATGGCATTTACTACTTGTAAATCCCCTTTGTGAATACTGAAAGTCGTAAAGTTCGACTTTCAGTATTCACAAAGGGCATTTTCGAGTAGTAAATGCCCTTTGTGAATACCGAAAGTCATAAAGTTATAGTTTCGTCTAACTTTACCTTTGTGAATCGGGCCCCAAGTGTGTTTTCGCTCATACATCCCTGTTTGACTGGATTTATTCATGAGACATTCTGCAACTAACAGTTCAGATCAACAGCAAATTGGCAAGTACTTAGATATTATATACCCTGCACACTGATGCACAAGAAAACAGACATTCAAGAGAGATCATAGAAGACCAACACCTGTTTAATATAAAAATAGCCAGCAAGGATAAAAAATATACTAAGGGCCTCATTACGAAGTCGGGCGGAAAGTTTCCGCCCAACACCATCTCGGATTCGGGAACAGACCGACTTGCGATCGGCGATTCCGCCTGACCGATTATGATGCAACTGAACACTGTTCGGTTGGAGTCCAATTGTTCTCTATGGGAGCCCGTGTTCTGACCGACAACACAGGCTCCTATGGGGAAATGGGGTGTGTGTGGAAAACCCTGCACCCTGTGGCAGGCACCCCATTGTGCCTGCCACACAGTGCAGGGTTTTACAGGGGGTCCCTTAGGTACCACCTCGGCCTCCAACTGGAGGCCGCAGGATGAAGGGGGCCCTGCTAGGGGCCCCCAAAGTCACTTTCCGACTGTCTTTTCGTGTCGGACAGCCTGACTCAGAAAGGCTATTAGAAATAGACATCGGTCGGTCGGAATCGCTGTCCGTAGAGCTGCACGATGGGGTTCCGACCAGCACGACTTCTCCGAGAGCCAGTCGGAACCGATTTGGAAGTACTACGCGGTTTCCTTTCCGACCGCGAACATCGTAATCGGTCGAGCAGATTGTAAACCGACCGAGTCGGTCAGAAGGGTTTCGACGCGGTCTAGAACATTCCGACTGTGGGTCGGTCTTTCCGCCCAACATCGTAAAGAGGCCCTTAGTGCGATTCACAAAGTCAACAGACCAGCATTCCACCATCTGATATGCTGGAATACATAAAACTAAAGTCTATACTTTTTACACTACTTTTCTAGATTTCTTTCAATGTAGTAAGCAGAGGAAAGAACGTGATCAAACCAAAATCTTTAGATGTGTGTCATATCTAATATCCAAGTGCTTAAGTAGTTTCTTCTCTACAGGTAAGCAAACGTTGGATAAAACTACACTATGAAAAGGAGTATTTTCTCAAACTTTGGCAAGCAAATGTTAAATATATTTACTCGAAAATAAATCAGGTTAATGGAAATTTGTGGCATTGCCTTGGACTGATAAAGGATTTGTGTTCTGCAGTACCTAAAGTATCCGTCCACCTCTCTACAACTCGACTCTTGCCAAATGTATTTCTAAGTAGATATCATGGTGCTCAGTAATAAGGATATAGTCCCTGGGGAGTACCAAACCACACCCTTTCACAACTAAAGACAAGAATGCAATACAATGAAATGCAATGAGTGCGACCTCTAAGACTTCAGAATCTCGTGCAAAGTACAAAATCTCATGCATGTTTCTACTTCACATAACTTCCAAACTCTAGCACATTAATGTCAATGAAAGTCAAACTTCACACGCAAGCGAAATATGCTTTCAGGATGGTATGCCCTTGGCACAGACTGTCCCTGGCATTTCCTGCACAGTGCAGGAATGGTTCTCATCCTATGTCTCTTTCTCTGTCTTTCTCTCATACTTTCCCTCTCTATTAAACTACTAGATGTTCCCTATGGTTTGGTGCACATTCCTTTAATTCCTACACACTACCTAGACTCAGTTAAATCATCTCTTTCTTTGGCTTCTATAGCCTTCCTGTGGATGACACAAAAAGTTTAATTTAATTTCCAATTCCCAATTCCCAAGTCCAACATTTAATCTAGAACTGTCTGACAAGTAAATGATTTCACTCACTGATTTTAAACGTCTCAAAAACCGAGACGCATACTGATCTCTGTGCAATCTGATTCTCTTCCTCCTATGCTCAGACTTTTCCTACTTCTGCCTGCAATCTATGTGTGCTATTTAACCCTCGCATGAAACTCCACCACTGTCACATTATGTACAATTATATCATTAATCATAAATAAGCTGTGTGAACCTCCTATGTGAGATGTACTAACACTCCCCAGCACTCGTCTTAGATCTGTGAAAAAACACGCTAAGTAGTGCATAAACAGTAGGCACAAATTTCACAAAGATGACAGATACTCTCTGTTTCTTCTTTTGTTCCTCTTTAATTCAGTAGGTCTCCAAAATGACACAGCCAATTGACACAGCCGACACGTGTTTCGTCGCGTACATGGGAATTGTTCCCGCGACTTTTTCAAGGCGGTATAAATACAAATATAATAGCACAACTCAAGTCATGACTTGTGTGTCATACGTATACATGAATTCAATCTCAATAGCGAGAATCATCAAAAAAAAAAAAAAATGCAAACCAAAGGCATGCACAAGATGGAATACGTGTACCAACTGAACCGTAATATCCAAAGTGGCACAGAGAAGGTTGCTATAAACTGAAAAAGGAGGACGGAAAAGCCCGAGGCGACGTGAGAAAGGTGAATGACTATTAAAGATGAATAAAAGAACAATACCGTGCATCTCGATACCCAATAAAACATGCAAACCCTTGCGGTTGCAATTCGGTGAAGAAAAGAAGTGCCTACAAGAGAGTTCCCTATATAGCCCCAATCAAACTGTGTGTCATAGATACCTAAGTCTTCTCAGTATGAATCCCTGTATGGATAAATATATGAAAATCCAATGAGTATAATCATCCAAACAAGAAGACTGAAAGGGAGTGAACGCAATAATGACCAAAGTACCTACTATTTCCGTGGTGATAATTCCAACCCACAGAGGGTGTCTGTATTTTCAAGCGTCCTAAGTAAAATTCCTATTGATCCAGTGATTCTGAAAACTCCGGTGTGAACACTGTAGGAAAATCATACCAGAATAACTTATTCACATGACCCCCTCGACATATATCATATCAGTGAATACAGAATCTAAAGTCTGCACTACTGGTGCCTAAATACAATCAAATCAGAACCAACGCCCTTTAGTTCAAACTGCACTATTGCCTCACTCGCTACCAAAATAATCCCAAATGCCAGACATCGGGTCTGACCTCACAATAATTCAAAATCGTCATATTAGGTTATCTGTGAACAATAATAAATGTATCAAAATAAAATCAAAGCTATTACTCCCATGTCCGCAGCCCCCGTTAGTAAAACCGACAATATCACCTTATCAGGAAATAAACATGTGCTGACTCAAGTGCGGTTCTAACATTAAAGGACATACACACACCAATTCATATGCCTGTCTTTTGCCAAAGCTAAATCAAATCTAAGCGTCCAGAAACTACCATCACTAAAACTAATTACCGTCAAATAAGAGCTACCTCGATTCCCTTACTCTTACCGTTATTCTGTGTTCACCATATGCGGACGCCGTCAATACCGTGTTGCCGAGTACACAACATGTGGAGCTGAAAAGCAATTCAGTATAAGTAGCCTCGCCGCATCTCCTCCACGTAACCGGCGCCAAAACCACTTCCGGTTTGGCAGAAAAATAATGGAAGGACTAAAGGGGTCCATGGGATCGGCGGCCATCTTGTAATGGCCAAATGCAGTCTATAATTAAAATCCATTACAAGTAAGCAAATTTGATGACAAGAAAAATATCTACTGAATGCGGGACAATTGTCTATAGGAAATATGCTTAACCACGGTATCCCGATAATAAAAACACAAATTAAGTCTGTAAGATGCACGAATGTTAAAATAAAATACTGATGAAAAGGTTTCCAAATGTCATATATACATTTGAGAATATAAGAAACTCCAGAAACAAATGGTGGACGTGATGCACCAAGTGACGTGGTTCTCGATCAAGGATCAAAATATATCGTCCTTATCAAATGAGTGCATGCATACTCGTGAAAAACCTTGGTTATGGAGGGGCTGAAACCCCGCCCTCTTGTCCATCCTCCTCTAGTAGATGTATCTACAATAACCAATTCAAATGCTTCAATCAATATAATAGTAACACAAAGTGCAATATTTAAATGCACTGGTATCGGCTCATGAGTCATCAAATTTGCTTACTTGTAATGGATTTTAATTATAGACTGCATTTGGCCATTACAAGATGGCCGCCGATCCCATGGACCCCTTTAGTCCTTCCATTATTTTTCTGCCAAACCGGAAGTGGTTTTGGCGCCGGTTACGTGGAGGAGATGCGGCGAGGCTACTTATACTGAATTGCTTTTCAGCTCCACATGTTGTGTACTCGGCAACACGGTATTGACGGCGTCCGCATATGGTGAACACAGAATAACGGTAAGAGTAAGGGAATCGAGGTAGCGCTTATTTGACGGTAATTAGTTTTAGTGATGGTAGTTTCTGGACGCTTAGATTTGATTTAGCTTTGGCAAAAGACAGGCATATGAATTGGTGTGTGTATGTCCTTTAATGTTAGAACCGCACTTGAGTCAGCACATGTTTATTTCCTGATAAGGTGATATTGTCGGTTTTACTAACGGGGCTGCGGACATGGGGGTAATAGCTTTGATTTTATTTTGATACATTTATTATTGTTCACAGATAACCTAATATGACGATTTTGAATTATTGTGAGGTCAGACCCGATGTCTGGCATTTGGGATTATTTTGGTAGCGAGTGAGGCAATAGTGCAGTTTGAACTAAAGGGCGTTGGTTCTGATTTGATTGTATTTAGGCACCAGTAGTGCAGACTTTAGATTCTGTATTCACTGATATGATATATGTCGAGGGGGTCATGTGAATAAGTTATTCTGGTATGATTTTCCTACAGTGTTCACACCTGAGTTTTTCAGAATCACTGGATCAATAGGAATTTTACTTAGGACGCTTGAAAATACAGACACCCTCTGTGGGTTGGAATTATCACCACGGAAATAGTAGGTACTTTGGTCATTATTGCGTTCACTCCCTTTCAGTCTTCTTGTTTGGATGATTATACTCATTGGATTTTCATATATTTATCCATACAGGGA
Source organism: Calotriton arnoldi (assembly GCA_963921515.1). Taxonomy (NCBI): domain Eukaryota; kingdom Metazoa; phylum Chordata; class Amphibia; order Caudata; family Salamandridae; genus Calotriton; species Calotriton arnoldi. Next base: position 84,909 of record CAWUFW010005853.1, read on the forward strand.
TTCATACTGAGAAGACTTAGGTATCTATGACACACAGTTTGATTGGGGCTATATAGGGAACTCTCTTGTAGGCACTTCTTTCTTCACCGAATTGCAACCGCAAGGGTTTGCATGTTTTATTGGGTATCGAGATGCACGGTATTGTTCTTTTATTCATCTTTAATAGTCATTCACCTTTCTCACGTCGCCTCGGGCTTTTCCGTCCTCCTTTTTCAGTTTATAGCAACCTTCTCTGTGCCACTTTGGATATTACGGTTCAGTTGGTACACGTATTCCATCTTGTGCATGCCTTTGGTTTGCATTTTTTTTTTTGATGATTCTCGCTATCGAGATTGAATTCATGTATACGTATGACACACAAGTCATGACTTGAGTTGTGCTATTATATTTGTATTTATACAGCCTTGAAAAGTCGCGGGAACAATTCCCATGTACGCGACGAAACACGTGTCGGCTGTGTCAATTGGCTGTGTCATTTTGGAGACCTACTGAATTAAAGAGGAACAAAAGAAGAAACAGAGAGTATCTGTCATCTTTGTGAAATTTGTGCCTACTGTTTATGCACTACTTAGCGTGTTTTTTCACAGATCTAAGACGAGTGCTGGGGAGTGTTAGTACGTTTATGGGCTTAGGCTTCAAATTAGGGGAGGTTTGTGGTTCTCCTCACCCTGCAGCACCGCCACCCCAATAGAGAACTTAAGGTTTACTGTTACGTGTATTACTCCTGAGAGGCGCCAGCAGACCTAAAAAATTACCACTTTGCGATCTATCTCCTATGTGAGATATTCAAATCCCTAATCAATACTTTGGGAATACCTAAACCAGACTAATGAATTAGTTTATTAGTCTCTATCCCACAATAAATCTTTCTCAGGCAAGCTCAAAGCAACATAAACACTCTTCAATACACCTAAGCTCTCCTCTCTCTCTCACACCCCCGCCCCCCCTCCAGTTATCAAGCCAGAATCTGAAAAGGATGTACATTTATAGAGAGCGCAAATACCCAGGAAGAGAATGCCCCAGCACTGACAGAAAACTAAGGCACCAAGGGGCATATTTACAAGCCCCTTGCTTGACTTTTGCGCTGCATTTGCGTCACTTTTTTGACGCAACAGCGGCACAAACAATGCGGCCTATTTACAACGTGATGCATCTAGGGAGATGCGTCACGTTGTAAAGCCCTGCGTCACATTATACCTGCGTCAGGTATAATGTATGCAGGGTGGGCGTTCCGACGCAGGAAGGCCTCGTAAAAGTTTTGCAGTGAAATCTACAAGATCTCACTGCGTCACTTTTAGGACGCCACTGCATCAAAACCTTACGCCTGCTTGAAGCAGGCGTAAGGAATGACGCAGTGTATTGGTAATAGGCCTCAACACGCATTGCTGGAGTTGCGACGTGCTTGCGACACGACTCCAGCAATGCGTGACTTTTCCGCCAACAGATGCGTCAGAATGTCTGACGCATCTGTCAATCCTTGCGCCATAGTGCGCCGTATTGTAAATACGGCGCATCTATGGTGGCGCAAGGGTTTCTAAGGGTGGCGCAGGGAAAGTGACACATCTATACAGATGCGTCACTTTCTTGTAAATCTGCCCCCAAGTTTGTATAGGGCATGGTGTTTAGCATTTTAAGCAAATCATGGCAACTCCTTTTCCCACGCCTTCGCCCAGTACAACCACTCAAACTTTGCACTTCAACAGCCGCCATCTTCAAACATTTCTCAAACCCTTTAAATTCCCTTAATCTACTTGAACAGTGCCCCTGGAACACCTTCCCTAGCAACCTGTGAGACATTGAACACATATAATGGACTGCAACCCTCTCTGAATGCAGGACTAGCATCTCCCCCTCCTCTCCGCCCCCCCACCAATGTGGTGTAATTACCTCTATTTTATTGTTAGTATCGTCATGTCAGTCATCATCCGTCATGCCTCACCACGAAACATAACTTAATCTACACCCTAAACGTTTATACTCCATAGTGCAGCATTTGTGATAGAAATAATCTAGATTGCATGGATACAGTAATACATTCATCATTCCATTGCATGTCGGCATTTGGTAAGTATTTACATGTCTTCATTGCTCTTAATCTCAAGGAAGAGCTGCATTTGCCTACTCCAGAAGAAAAACTGCTAAACTACGGAATGGCAGAGAGGGTTCTTTAATGTTTTATCCAGTCCCAAACACGTCTTTGTAAGTATGTACTGAATGCCTCTGAGAATCACTAAGGCAGTTGTCAGCATTGCCTAAATTAAGATGAGTTTTACACTACACCTACGAACTGCAGCTGAAACAAACATTATGCTGCAGCTGTCGTCTATAAACTAATACTTATATGATAAATAGCATTACAACAGTTGCTTGTTTGCTCAGTGTGACATTTTTCTAGATGATAATTAGCGCAATCCAAATATATTCCTTGGTGAACACTAGGTTGTGGTACCATTTAGCTACCCTGAATTACTATCCCGCCTGGAACCTTGGACACAAATGCTCGATCCTTTAGTTAAGGGTGAGAGGTCAGGGCTATTTTTAACTCTTTAAACGTGTTTCATAGACCGCGTCACCCAATCCTCTGACATTAACAACCAATGGCACTTAGCAGCAAATGGTGCAAATATTATACATTTCTTCTCACCCACCAGGCCTCACTTACTTACAAGTAGCAGCAGCGTCTTCTTGGGCTATCTGATTTTGTACTAATGGAAGCTACTCTTCGAGGCATTAGTGTGGTACCTGTGGTCGTCCACTTAGAAGGAGAGGTCTACCCTACTACCCCCACCTCCTGAACGGAGATGTCTAGTTCGCTAGAGTAAGAGGGATGCCCACAGTTTAAAATTTTGACTGCAGAACTGTCTGAAGATGCTGCTGCACACACCTACATTGTCTTGGGCCATCAGCTGATCCGCCTTTACCACAAGACATGGCACGCACCTTAATACTGCATATTCGAGGAGCTAACATTCTGTGGTTTATCCCAGCAGAAGTAAGTATTAGATCTCTGTTGGTTTTGAATAAAACTGTAGTTCTCAGACTATGTGCCTGAGTCACAAAACATTCTGAAGCAGGACATTAGATGTACATCTTCAAGAATTTGGATTTAGGATCAATTGACCAGATTCACAAAGATTTGGCTGCAAGTGGGTGTGATTTACTTTTCAAGTACTCCTGGCTTACTCATGGAATTCAGGATTACTACATGAGTAAGCCACACCTACTCACACCCAAATCTTTGTGAACCAGGACCACGGTATTTAAATCTTGATTTACAGAGCCGGAATGTGAGGAGTTTTCCTTATTGTGAATTCCTAGTTCCAAGAGTGAAAAATCCGCCCGCATGGCAGAATGTCTCCAGGTATAAGTATAACGTTAGGAGTGCAACCTGGGCCAGCGGCGGCTGGTATTAACGGGCGTAGGGGGCGTTGCCCTCCCAGCTTCGGAGCGGAGAAAAGGGAGAAAATTAACACCACCATCATGGAGCAGCTTTAGTTTAAATGGCATGCTCATTGCTCACTGCTTGGTGCTCCACTGCCACTTCAATATGTATTGTTGTCGGGTTTTTTTAGGTCGGACCCTCGGACCCTCCTAGTACGCATGTGCTGAACTGGGCGAGGACAATTCCTCGCCCTCGAGGCACAAGCTAGGAGAGTGACGTCAGCCTGATGGGAGTGGCTGCACCAAGCAGCAGTGAATGGGCTTGAAATGGGACGCTTCTTACGTGGCCCAGGGCGCGGTCAGCAGAGCCTCATTGAATTTAAGGGGAAGAGGTGGGGCTGGCCAACAGCAACACAGTGCAGTGGGTGGCAACGATTGCAGCACTGCTTTCGCCTTCGCACTGTTAGGCGGCTTTTTCATTGGGTAGCTGCTGGGGGCGTGGTGGGTTAGTTCAGTTCAGCTCTTCTTCCTAATTCCGGGATTTATCACTTATCAGCACGTGTTAACGGTTTTGCACATGAGGGAGTGCTGCAGGCAAGACCCCTCATTCCATCACCTCGTGAGTCCCCTCGCCACTGGAAATGTCCCGGGCCGGCTGAAATTACAAGCACGCTCCAAGTCACAGAAGCGGTGGGCCACAGAGTAAAAGGTAAACTCCGTTTGGTTGATTTTCTATGTTTAAGACAGTGTTTCTATGGTATGCCAGTGCCGCCATCGCCAGTGTCCGAATATGCGGCTGTAAGCTAGTGCTGTTTATTTTTAAGGGTGCTAATAATAAATTGTGTTTGTGACTACTATTTATAAATTACAAGCAGGGGAACCAGGCTTGAGTCTCCGCGTCCGCTCAACCTCCTGTGATCCTGGGCAAATCACTTAGTTAATCGAAATCTCCCAGTGCCTAAAAATAAATGAATGTCTTTGTGTAACGTAACTGGTGCTCATGCGAGGGGACTGCCGGAGACCGTCATGGTGGCAGAACTATGGAGAATCTGAGGCAGCCAGCCCGATGCTTCTGAAAAGAAGATGACGGATCGAGTTAGGCGACAAACCTTCCCCAGCCCTGCAGAGATGCAGGGACCATGGAATGTGTTCAGAAATTCTAGATTTGGTTTCAGGGTGACCAGCCTGCCCATAAATCACCTCCACTGTGTCTGACAATGGCCCCAGAAGGGCTCAAAGGCCCCGAGAGGGGGACCCAGGACGGGGAGGGGCAGCACATGGTTTGAGATAAACTGAGAGCTCCCTCCAGGACCATTCTTTCTAGAATTCAAATCTGTCAGCCACGGAGGGTTAGCTCCGCTTCCCTTCGTCCCCCCACAAGGTCAGACCCCCCGATCGCCCGTGGCAGGGTCCCTCACCAGGTCCTGTCGCGGAGGTACGCCGCCGGTGCGCCTAGCCTCGCCTCCCTGCCCCTGGCGGGGATGGGAGGCCAGCGACCGGTCCGCCACAGGCCCGTCCCAGGGCACCTGGCTGCATGCCGCACGTGGCTGTCTGTGGTGTCCCACCGGCTGCTCGCGCGCACGTGCCTCGGGCGCCTACCTCCGCGGCCGGCTTCCCGGGGCGGGCGAACCCCCACCAGATCTGATCCGGGTAAAGAGGGCTTGCGCTGCCGGGATGCCAGGCCCCTGCCCTGGCAGGGGCCTGGCCTTCC